>JBBHKE010002989.1:0-19330 GCA_037447655.1 Zygnema cylindricum | reverse complement strand
GTGAAATGACATCGGAATTTGAAGACCCATACAAAAAAAAAATCCGTACTGGACGAAAACGGACAAATCCAAACAAATTGTGTACTTTTCTTTGTCCTATTCTAACGCAAACAGACAAAACATAGCGAATTGTGTACTTTTCTTTGTCCTTGGAAATCGTATGAAAAATTTCGAAAACTATGGCACGTGCGAATATATGTTCGTATTTGTTTATAAATAATCCATAGTTTTAAAACACATCGCGCATGTGTTTTAAAGATAAGGTTGAAGATGACGTTTTTTGTCGTCAAAGTGGGTTGAAAAATACAAGACGACAAATTTTCGTACATCCTAAGTTCGAGGATGACGCAAATTGTACTCTACGAATTTGCGATTCCTTCGTACGGTTGGAACTTAGGCAGTACGGCGCTAAGTTTTCTGCAAAACGACAGAAAAAACCCTTACTTATGCACATGGGGACATACTCTTAGGGTATGTCCCCATGTACTTTTAACTTAGCGAACTTACTTTGTATTTTAGCGCGGATCCGCCGGACCCGGTTTTCAAGTGTCCCTACGTCTGTAAGGACGAAAACTTAGCTTGTGACGATTGTATACGTCGACAATACTTGTGACGGTTGTCAACGTCTACAATCTGTGGTCGCACTTTATTTTTTGGAACTGCTTTGTGACGTCGCATGTCTTACCGTGACATTGTAGACGTACCGCATTCCATCCTGGCAGTTTCACGGTTGAAGAAGATGCGTTTTGCCCTTCGCGTCGCCTGTTCGCTCGAGGTGAAATTGCATCGGAATTTGAAGACCTCTGCAAATAAAAAATCCATACTGGACGAAAACGGACAAAATCAAACAAACTATGTACTTCTTTTCGTCTTATTAAAACGCAAACGGACAGAACATAGTGAACTATGTACTTTTCTTTGTCCTTGGAAATTGTATGAGTTTTTTCGAAATTTAAGGCACGTGCGAAAAAATGTTCCTATTTGTCAATCGAAAAAATCTAATTTTAAATCACATCGCGCATGTGTTTTAAACAAAGGTTTGAAGATGATGTTTTTTGTCGTAGAAGTGGGTCGAAAAGCACAAGACGACAAATTTTCGTACATCCTAAGTTTAAGGATGAGGCAAATTGTACTCTACAAATTTGTGATTCCTTCGTACGGTTGCAACTTAGGCAGTACGGCGCTAAGTTTTACGGCAAAACGACAGAAATAAGCCCTTACTTATGCACATGGGGACACACCCTTATTCTCGTTGTATCACGTTTACTTTTTCGGTTGGGCCTGACACCTGACGCTTGACGCCCGGACCGTGTGACAAATTATAGCGTCAAAGAGGTCGTAGCGACGGCCGTCACGCACCGCTAAAACAATTTTTTTCTAAGTGTAAAAGCATAGTTGTCTCGTGCGCATAATACGCACGAAATGAACGCGCGAATACTACGCACGATAAACATTTAACGATGAAAAAAATGTTATAAAATGAGTACCTAACTATGTACCAGTACTTTTACGTACATTTGCGTACGGTTTTCGTACATTTCAGTACTTTAAGGGTTACTAAGGGGGTTTGAGGAATTTTAGGGTACATTCTCGTGCATTCTCATATATTTTTGTTAAACGGCCAACTTTTATTCGTACATTTACGTACAATGTCCGTATATTTTCGTACTTTAGATGGTTATTATTTTGAGATTTTTAGGATACATTTTCGTACGTTTCCGTATATTTCAGTTATACGGACTTACATCCTTCGTACATCTATGTACGGCGTCCGTATGTTTTGGTACTTTTAGGGTTATTGAAGGGGGGATTTTAGGGTGTTTAGGGGTACTTACCGTGCATTTTGAACATTCCGGTAAATTGCAGTACAACTTCCTTACATTATCCGTACTCTGGGGTTTTTTAGGGTGAACTTTTTGTACAGTGCCGTACATTTCCGTATATTTCTCGTACGTTCTAGGATATTTTAAGGGTTTTTTAGGGTTAACGGGACGGTTTTTGTACATTTTCGTACATCGTACAGCGAAAACAAAGGAACGGTATGAAAGTACGAATACTACATAGTTTTAGGAAAAAAGTCGAAATCCGTATGAATAGGACAACTATGTTGAAAAGTGTCCAAATTCCGAATGGAGACCACCAATCGGAGGGCGAGAATCGTACCTATGAATCGCAACCGTCGGGTTAACATGTGATTCATTCGATGATATAGGACAGATCACAGGTGGAAGGTGTCAGATTTCCGTGAAATCCGGGATTCGGCATGTCCCATAGTAGGGAAGACTTGAGCCGGCCAGGATCTCGAATCTGCGACCCTTCATTTACACTTGCGAACGCCCTACCTCTGTGCCAGCAGCTCGATGGCGGGTCCGTCCGTACCTATTTATTTCGGGTGGTTTCGGGCGGCTTTAAGTATGGATTTACCATATTCTTACCTCGTCTTGAACCGGCTTCACGTGCCAATCCGACAGAGAGGGTAGATTTTGAACTCGTGAAGTCCATGGCTGTGGGAGTGGCACCGCAATCTACACAGTCTATACGAGCTTCGTTTGACGACCTTTCACTCACTTATTTACACATCTTCCCCAATGCATTGCTTTACCTCTGGATACCAGCCTTGTTCGCTAAAAACAGATTTTCTGGACTTTCAACCGTTTTTTGTTTTCTGCTATTATGTGGGAATCTCATTCAAGGTATAAAATAACGATGCCTGTTTGTCGAATTTTGTGGTTTTGTGCGGACTGACTGATATCCAAGGTTGTGTTCCTGATGTGGAAAAAATCGATCGCTCGTATTGGACAATTAGAAAGCTTGTCTCATAGATTAACTTTGACAAATTACAATTGTTACAACTCCAAAGTCAAATGGACGTCGATTCTTTCGTCTAGGTCGTCCATAATATGTTCCCTGAATTTGTAAACTGTGTATATATCTCTGTAGATCCCTGTTGATATCTTTTCTTTCTTTCCGATTTGTTTCCAGGAGAATGTCAAAAGCAGGTGAGGTCCACCGATGAATCCTCCTCTGTCCGATTAACAATCGACCGCCAGCTGGAATTCCAAGATGCCACATGGCATTCAGGAAGACACCGGAAACTGATGGCTTCCGATGACAGTCCTCCGAATGATTCTTTGAAGGAAGCGTTGCAGAGAATGGAAGCAGCAGCTGACAAGGAATCGGCACGCCTGGAAAATATCGCTGCCGAGGAGATCGAGGCCGATATTTCGAAAGAAAGTGTTGAAAGTTTGAAGGAGGAGATAGAAGCTTATAATAGGTTAGGAAAGCTGATTGAAGCACAATGGAATAAAGTCGATCGTACCGTGGCAGCCGCCAATAAGCATATCGCCGATACTGCTCTAGTAAATGTGGATGAAGAAGGTCATACAAAATATAAAGAGGAGAGTGTCAGCACTCCAGATCCTGGTGATCTTAATCGTACTTCTGAGGCAAACCAGACTATGGAAGAAATTGCGGAGATAGTGGACGATAGTGCCTCGTTGAAACAGAAGGTGTTAGAATATACAAGCGAGTTAAATGCGTTCTTCGCATCTGATGAGGGAGCGACGGGCCTTTTTGGGAAGTGTGGGAAGCCCGAGAAAGCTCTTCCCAGGCTTGTAGATTGGCAGCCAGAGCCTGGAAAGTATGAAAAAAATGCCCGGGATCCCATGGTTTCCTAGAGATTTTTAAGGGTTTTTTTGAGGCTTTTAAGGGTTCTTTGAGGATTTGGTTGACTTCAACGGCTATACGATTTCGGATTCTCATAGATGGAATGTTGAGGAGGGTGGGTAGATAGGAGTGTAAGGAAGATCTGTATAGGGGTTGAGAAGTTGACCTGGATAAAATATTTAATTTGGGTGGAGAGCTTGTGAGTGATCCTGAGAGGGGGGAGAGACGACACGTAGGTAGGTGATAGGGGTGGAGGGAGAGGGAGGGAGGCAAGGGTTTCAGCTGAAATGGCCTACACTATATGCAGATTCCATGGTGTTGTATTCACCACCACTGACTCGGTCACTTTTTTGCTTATTTCTTTTTTTGCTCAATTCATAGATTTAAAAAGTTTTGGAATCACATTCTGAACCCCTTTATTTCCTTCCCCCTCTTTTTGGCTTTTCTTCTCTAATTCGCATTTTTTTGTGTAATTCGCAGGTATCTGGTTGCTTTATGCAATACTGGTCAAATGAGCAACCGTCTGCTGTGTATGAATATCTATTTAACATACGCTGCTCTTCTTAATAGAACGCTTATTATCTCCATGAATGATTTATCTCACCGGACCCACTATGATTTTGAACAATTGATTGATTTGGACCATGCCTCCAAATGTGTCGAAGGCGGTCGCATTATCACTGTACAGGAGTATTTTCGTCTTGAAAAGAAAGACGTACTCGAAGTGAAGGTAGCATTTTCTCCACTATCTTGTCAAGTCTCAGGTTTTTTTTTGTGCAGTTGAATTGAATTGCATTAATTTTACTCAAAATGTCATGATCCGGTATTGATGTTCGCAGATGATGGGCCATGGGTTGTTTTAAGTTTTGTATTTACCTTTTAAAAGAATTTCTTCCTTGGTAGGAGTGATAGAAGGACTTACCCTCGAGGTAATTTCCTCACGTTCTTTAATTTGGTTAGTTTTGTGCCTGTAATTTTGTTTTTTGTATTTTGACAAAATGCATAAGTATCCAAGGGATTGCAAATATCGTACCAAAGTTTAAAAAACTTCGTCCTATGATACATGGAAACGTGGATGAAAAATTTGCATTGTTAACCTAAAATTTTCAGACCCTTTATGCTTGCTAAATATTTAGTGAACGCCTTTGATTGATATGTCTAAGTTGCTCAAATTATAAATCAAGGACGTGATGATGAACTCGCTGAACTGAATCTCAGCCGGTAATAGAGATGAATTAAATTTGAATATGATGTAAATAAAATAAAACTTACAAGGATTGCCATGTGATTGTGAAAGGTGAAAACTGCGGAAGCCTGTTTTGTGAAAGTTGCAGCAGAATGTAAAGCAAAGCCAGAGCTCAGAGTTGACCTAATGGATATTTTAGGAAAAAAGTTTGACCATGGGAATGCATGATGACAGATGCGTTGCATGAGTAAGTACGCGGGAGAAGCGCCTGGGACCTGCAACTCGTGGGAGAAATGGTCGGTGGTAGTCGGAGCCTTCCCCTTCCGGATTTCCGGCAGCATTGACAGAACCGATACTCCGCCAAATCCGACGGTTGAGGACTTTGTGGCGGACTACGGACGGCTTACAGAACCAGTACTCAGGTGGGACGGCTGCTGCTCGAGTGTTTTTTAGCATTTTGGACATGCGGGTACCAATAGATTTTTCGCGTACGTTTTTTTTTTTTAGTTCGCACGTGCGAGATGAACTGAATATGTTGATTGGAGAATGGTACCGATTGAGGCTATGAAAAGGGCCTCTCTCGGGCCATGGTTTTTATTTTAAATTATAAGGTTTTCTTGAGCGCGGAGGGTTTGAATCTGCTGTAAGAATGGGTTTTTAATATTCGTTTTTGAGGTGAGGAATCATCCCTAGTTCATTGGTAAAATGAACCGGGCTGGGTTGGGATTGCAGCTGTGGGGAGGTACAGCACAAAGATTTTACCAACATGCCATTTTTACGACGAGAGCCGAATGGGATTGTGAAGCTGAAGGACAAACATTGCCAGCTCATTCTTCAGGTTAGAATGGGTTGGGCTACATACACCCACAGGATAATGTCCGATTGTGGATGTGTTGCTCCTCTTTGCTTTGTGATTTTGCTTTAAACATAAAAAAACAAAAGGAACAAAAAAAGTTGTGACAGTTGTCATTTTTTATGACGATTCTTGCCCTATCAAACTCACTGTTGAGTAAGGAACGAGAACAAGATTTTTAAGCATGTTGTTAACCATGAATTGATGTAGGCACATCCGGCCATTTGGGAGACTGCTGAAAAAATTACGCACTCACTGCTCGGATCGGATTATGTTGGAGTCCACCTTCGGAGGGGTGACTTTGTGGATTTTTGCCGTCACTTTCGTGGCGATAAGAAGTGTTTTCAACCCATCATCGACGTGGGAACTTGCTTAGCAGAACGTCTCAACAGTCTGGGAAGGTGAGTTTCCCTTGGCCAACTGGTGAGCCCTGTGATTTGTTTGTGCCTTTATGAGACTGGCAAATCTTTTTTATCAGAATACATTTTGTCCACATTAGATTATCTGACCCAGCACTACTTTGAAACGAATGTAAGGCGATTAAAGAAAATTCGAGGTCTTCTGTGAGTGTTTTCAGAGGGAGAAAATGCTTACTAATGTCCGGCAGTCCTGTTTCTTTTTGTGGGTTATTTTTTAAACAGCGCAAAAAATGATTTAAATAAGGGTGTTTTGTATCTTGCACGGATGTACACTGTATTGGAACTGTAACAGGCATGCTCGCAAAGCATGTTCCTTTGTGGTTTCGTCAGTAGTTCTGGCCAGAATTGCCACACTTGTTTCTTGTTTCTTGTTTCATGTGGTAGAAACATTAAGTTTAAATTTTTTGCTAAAATTGAGTTCGGGCATACAGGTTCTTCACGGCAGTGTATGTGTCGACAAACGCTGAAAAACATGAACTGCATATTTTGAAAGAGACTATACTGGTAAGGATCGATGGGGTGAAGGACATTGTCTCATGAATACATGTGTAAGAATTTTCTTCCCACTGTTTCTTGTCACCCACGAAAGGCATCAAGTAAGGAAGTCTTTGAGGAAGAAAACTTGGTTTATATCAGCGAGCTAGCCTGCCCTTATATCAATGACATGCTTAAAATGTCGGTGTCTTTTTTTTTTGCTGAATTTAGCTTAAATTATGCTGAAATCTCTGGGTCATATACACTAAATGACACGTGGGTAACTGGTTTTTTGGGGCGATACTAAAAACAGGCGAAAACAGATCACAAATTTGTCTTTCTCGGTCTTCCCAGCTTACTAGAATCGGAATTGCTGACGCCACTTAAAGCAAAGCAATGGGAGGAAGTTCAAGAAGTTCATGCAGCCTTGGAGAAATTGATTGTAGCCAAGAGTGCGGTGTTCTTTGGATCGCCTAGGTCATCTTTCACCGAGGAAATCAACCGCATTCGGAAAGGATTGGGCAAGGCCACTTGTCTTGATGGTTTTATATGTGGCGAATAGATTTTTTAATTTTTGTTGGCATGTATTTATCATATTTACAAATTTTTACCTTGGACCAAAGTGAAACCTCTTAATTTTTCTGTCAATGTGATTCGATGCGTTTAGCAAGCCCTGTATTCTCCGAAACAAAGTTCGGCAGCAGAAGTTTAGGCCGAAAATACCTTCTCGTCTGCATCTTTAAATTTCTGTAAAATATGTAGCACAATCAATGGCTTACTAACATCGTTACCGCCGGTAATGGGAGTTGTATCTTTTTTTTAGATCTGGTTCTTGAACTTCTTACATTCTTTTTACTTTTTTCTTTTCTTTTGAATATGCTGTTTATGACAGAAGTAATTCTCAGAGGTAATCGGAGTACACTCGTTCATGGCTTGCTTCCTGATGCTAGAAATATAGTTTCCGAATTCTTTTCAGTCTTCGTGGTCACATGGTGGTGGGGACTATCAAGGAATGAAGAAAAAAATTTGTGAGAAATATTCACTTGAATTCATTGATAAATTCACAGGAAAAATGCCTTTCAGCTCAATTCTTCCATAGAAAAACCCATGGCAACTAGACTAAAAAATTGAGTTCAATGTATGTATTATTTGTAATTATATTGATAGGAACCTTTGGTATGGGCTAAAGCTAAAGGCCTCACCTCAGACCAGGGATTTTTTAGATGTAATATTGACTATGACCATCAGAAATCGCAGTCACACATCCCTGATTTGGCTATCATGCAACGAATGTAAGAAACTGAAGGTAAGATATTTTGACTCTTCATGTATCCTTTCTTCCTTTTTCAGTGACGCCGTTGAGAAATGCTTATGTACTGAACTGGTAAAACTCTCCATAAGTTCTGAAGTAGTAATGATATCCTTCAGTTTCCACAATTTTTGCACCTTAATCTTCTCCACTGTCAATCTTCTTCAATTTCTTCATGCTCGGTAGTCCTTTGGCTACTTTTTTCACAAGACAGAAGTCGCGCCGCTGACAATTCCATGCATTTTGATCACGTGAGACACGCGAGTAGATTTTTTAATTTTTGTTGGCATGTATTTATCATATTTACAAATTTTTACCTTGGACTAAAGTGAAACCTCTTGATTTTTTTGTCAATGTGATTCGATGTGTTTAGCAAGCCTCGTATTCTCCGAAACAAAGTTCGGCAGCAGAAGTTTAGGCCGAAAACACCTTCTCGTTTGCAACTTTAAATCTCTGTAAAAAATGTAGCACAATCAATGGCTTACTAACATCGTGACCGCCGGTAATGGGAGTTGTATCTTTTTTTTAGATCTGGTTCTTGAACTTCTTACATTCTTTTTACTTTTTTCTTTTCTTTTGAATATGCTGTTTATGACAGAAGTAATTCTCAGAGGTAATTGGAGTACACTTGTTCATGGCTTAGTATAGTTTCCGAATTCTTTTCGGTCTTCGTGGTCACATGGTGGTGGGGACTATCGAGGATTGAAGAAAATAATTTGTGAGAAATATTCACTTGAATTCATTGATAAATTCAGGGGAAAAATGCCTTTCAGCTCAATTCTTCCATAGAAAAACCCATGGCAACTAGACTAAAAAATTGAGGTCAATGTATGTACTATTTGTAATTATATTGATAGGAACCTTTGGTATGGGAAAAAGCTAAAGGCCTCACCTCAGACCAGGGATTTTTTAGATGTAATATTGACTATGACCATCAGAAAACGCAGTCACACATCCCTGATTTGGCTATCATGCAACGAATGTAAGAAACTGAAGGTAAGATATTTTGATTCTTCATGTGGCGGACATTCATGTATCCTTTCTTCCTTTTTCAGTGATTAGCACATTCTCATAGTGTAGCTGCTATAGCCTTTGTTCACATCGCCGATGTTGAACACGTGAGAAAACATTTGGGTGGTTTCCCTCATTATTGTGATTGCGCTTTCCCATGTCGACGATGTTATTCGACACCTTTTTTGTATTGTTATTCAAAATATCAAGCCATTTTTGTCTGGAATGACTCATTTGGTAAGTTGCATGTTTATAACCTACTTGTATTAGCAGAAAGAAAAACATAACATATTTAATTGTGTTATAGTTCACGGGTTGTTATTTAGAGCAAAAGCAGAATAAATTAAAAAGCACGATGGTAAACCATCTGAGTCTGGGGGTACAAAAGGGGGACACAATATTAATTTGTGTAATTCATATCACGGTAGAATTTGAGTTCAAGAAAAGGGGCAGTACTAATGTACGGTATGAACCGTACAGTTATCGTCGATAGTTGTCGGTGCTTGTGCTATCGCGATAAAAACCGATATTATTGGTTTTTTGTTGCTTTAACACCGACGTCAAATAACTGCCAATATATCGATTATCGGCAAGCCAAGAAAAGGTACATATCGTTATCGGCAAATCCCTACCGATATATAACACTAGCTCAGATTAGATGTTGCAAATGGTTACCCGAAACTGTACCCGACCGTTACCCGACGGAACGGATTCGGGTGCCAAATTTTGGGGGCCGGTCGGATTGGGCGGGTGATTCACAAAAAAAATAAAAAATAAATGAAAAAAAGGTTTTTTAGTGTCCATACTAAACAACATTATTGTACTTTGTACTTTTGGTATCGTGGAAGGCCTGAGAGAGATGTTTCATAATTTTTTTACTTATTGGGATACGGTCGGGTGCGGGTAGTCGCGGGAAATAGAGTTTCGGTTAATTTAACTTTCGTAAACGCGTATCGGGTAACTGGTAACAAGTTAGGAGCGTGACATAACCCGGTCGGGCGTCGGGTACTCAGATTTTGAAAAAAAAAAAAAAATCGGTTTCGGGTTTCTAAAGTTTTGTCTTTTGCGACCTCTGGCTCAGATGCATTTTGTCCAGTGCGACTTTTTAAAGGCTTCTTTGACAATCAGAAATGGCATTATTGCATCAGGAACAGACTGGATGTTCTCGTTGTGGTACATATAGCTGTTACAATATCGTAACCGAAATCCCTTCACAATTACGTCCCAACAGATAAACATACTCCAATCTGTTCGCAAAGGAATGTCGCCCCCAATTCTATGTACGGAGCACTTCAATACACAAGACTACAAACGGTTGAATCTGGTACAGGCGGCACCCTGACGACACAGGGAGCCACTCATGACGTTAGACTCTGTTGCAATGTCACGGCCGTCGCTACGACCTCTCTGACGCTGCAGTTTGTCACACGGTCCACGCTTCAGGTGTCAGGCCCAACCGAAAAGGTAAACGCGACTCAACGATAAAAAGGTCAATGGGATACATCGCACCCGAATAGTCAACGCGATACATCGCTCCCAATTATGGAATTTTTATATGTACGGCGGACATATTCGCCGTAGAAAAGGTCAAGCCAAAGCAATAAAATATAAATATGTACAATCGGGATTCTTTCACAGAGGTCAGCAGGAGGATGACAGCCGTCCCTGTGTCGCCATCACATACGGTATAGAAAAGGACACATTGTACTTCGAATTCAATAAATGTAAAGGCAGGCATGCGAAAAGAATGGACCTTATATCTCGGTGCCGTATACAAAGAATCGTGAAAAACATTTTTCACGTTCACGCCTCCAATTGTACGGATATATGTAAACAAGGTGTCAAATACGTGGCTTTACTTGAGTGGTACCACGAAAGCTAAAGTACTAAAATGAAAAATAGTCAAGTTTTTTACAAACCCACCGATTTCAATATAGAACTTGTATTTTTCGTATTGTATCACTGTACAAGTTATGACAGCTCCGCAGACGCTCTGTCGTCCAAATACTCTTCGTTAGATATTGGTCCACCTTAGACAGAAGGCACATGGCTTTTGCCACGTGCGAAATAATTGGTTATAGTCTATCGTCGCACGAGTCTGCGTCATTCGACGTGTAGCAATTCTAGACGTTTTGTATAACTACACCGCCAATCGTTATTAGCGTGTAAGTTTTTTTAGCGTATAAAAATAATTACAGTGGTGTACGCTATTTAAGAAATTGAAAATTTTGGAAAAAATTCATACATTCTAATTGTTTGGTTATGGTAATTTGGATCTTTGAAAAAAAAAATGTCGGTCGCAAACATGCTTACATTAATATAGGTCTCCGTACAAAATCTGACAAATCGTACAAAAATCGTACATTCACACGGTCGAAACGCGGCTGTCAGACGAATATGTGCGAGCGGGATTTTTTACGACCTGGTTTTTTTTCCTTTTTAGAACGCACATTCTCATGCGTTCGCGGTTACTAAAACTAATTTATTGTACTTTTTAAATAAAAAGGTACATTTATGTACGGTATGCCCCTGACCGTACACAACTCTATTTAAGAGACAACGTACTGAAAATAACCCTAAAAAGAATAAAGAAAAAAATAGAATGAACTACGCTAATGGAGAACGCATCCTATTTATTTTGCCCGCTTATTGTGCCCGTCGATCTTGCCCGTTGATCGTTCCCGTTACACGCGCATGGACCGTGCCTTTGAAAAACGAAGCGTTGAAGTACTATTGTAATATTCTGGACGTCCGTACGGTCATTTGTAAACGCGGGACCCAAAACAACACGACGCAAAATCTTTATACGTACTTCTTGAAATGGACGGTTTAGACGTTTGGAAGTTACCCGTTTAGTGACGTCGGTCGAGGGACAACGTTACCCGTTTGCTGACGTCCCGGAGGGACATGCCGTTGATCATGCCAGTTACAAATCAAAACACTTAAGTGCTATTGTACCGTTCTGGATGCTCGTATAGACATTTGTAGACGCGACCCAAAACAACACAACGATTGACTCAAAATCAACAAGAAGTAACTGTTGGATTATTGTCGTTTCGCGACATTTCGCGAAGCGTCATACCAACTTATATTTTGTTTGACGCGAACAGTCGCGTCATCATACAAAAAGTACGATGTCGTTTCGCGACAGTACACCGCCAATCGTTATTAGCGTGTAACTTTTTTTAGCGTATACGAATAATTAGCGTGGTTTACGCTAATTGGGAATTTGAAAATTTTCGAAGAAATCGTCTATTCTAATTAAAAATTAGGGTTTTTTTTAAATAGTGTGGATAATTCTATTTGAGAATAAAAATAAAAAAAAGCGGGACGGAATTAGCGTACACAACGCTAATAACGATTGGCGGTGTGCTTTTGTTGTTCGCGAACGAAACATACTATTTCGTTCGCGTCACTTGTTTGTTTCGTGCGCAGGTGTTTCAATTTGCGTGCAGGTGTGTTCGTGAAGCGAGACCTGTTATGTCAACGTTTGGAGTTTTGTTGTTTCAAAGGAAGAAGCGTGTGCACCTTCCTTCGTGGAATTTTCATTGAAGAGTGCACAGTCAACTAGGGACAGACTTCGTCGCTATGTTGTCTCTTAGTGATTTGTAGCGAGTATATATAGGCAGCAGTGTACATGTGCAGAGTATCGAATTAATCGAATTGTATTAGTCGATCTTACATTATTGAATCATAGAGAATTTGATATTGGAGTAAGAGATTATTTAAAGAGAAGAGTGAAGGAAGAGAGAAGAGAGAAGAGAGATGATGTAAAGAGGCTTCGGCCAAGAACACTTATAAATCTTTTCGGCTGAATATTCCTCTTGTCTTTTATGAGCTTCCGCTGTGCAATGATTTATGTTTTGAGAATTATTTTAAGTGAAACTCTTTCGCTTAAGATCCTACAGTAACGGTACGACATCGTACGTACTGCTTGAAAAGAATCGTTAATTGTTATAAATCAGGATCGATATGACGCTCACAAATACACTCACGAATCACAGCGGAAGCAAATAGAAAAATACCATTCACAATTTTATAGATCACACGGAAATTCAGCAACACATAAATATATTTCACTGAAGCTTTTCTCACTTACAAAATATTTCCTCACTCTCTCACTCACACAGATTGCTAACTCTGATCATTGCCACTGATAATATAAGGATGCCACAAGTCGTTCCCTAAATACCTTCCAAGGTACCAACAACTAACTGCCACGAAAGCCCACTACGAAACCAAACACAAGGCGCCGCAATCCACATGCATACATGCGCCGTACAAAACACATTGGCGCGCGGAACATTTCATGCCACACCTAACATTTCACGAAGAACTGGAACGTCACGGCATGCAACGAACTAGCACTTAACACAAAGTAACCGCACTAAAATGTTACACTACTGTACAGGACCAAATGACACCGACGAAACTATAATACCGCAAATACAACTGAAAAGTAATCAATCAAACGTAACAAAAGTTCAACCAAACGTAACCTGAAACGTAACTTCGAACCAAACCAAGCGAACCGTACCTATAATACATCGCGAACAAAATGTATATTATATCGACCAAACCCGCAGATTCTCCCAATATTCTAACAGTTATTAGTGTCAAAGTTTAAATAGTGTTGAATAAAATTTACCGTAATTGATGCTAATTAAGAATTTGAAAATTTTCAAATAAAAGGTGTATTCTAATTTCGGTGTTAATGCTAATTTGGGAACAGCAGAAATGGAATACTTGTCGTACAATTATATACAATAATATATGTATCCGTACAAAATATTAGAAATCGTACGCCGTTGCGAAATTTGAATATCCGTACATGTCAGACTAATTTACGTGTTAGACTAATCCCGTTTTTTTAGCGCACGTTCCTTTGCGTGCGCGTCTGATTTAATTCATCTTTTTGTAAATTTTCACTTTAAAAGGTACATTTATGTACAGTCTAACATCGACTATACACCACACTATTTATATCTTATTGTACTTTCGATTTTTACGCTATTTTTGTACTGTACTTTAATTAAAGTAAAGGAAATATTTAATTCATCTATCATATTTAAGAAAAAAAATCCAAATTTCATAAACCAAAATTAGAATTATATATTCGAATAACGATTCGCGGTGTACACCGTGAATCGCTTAGGGTGAAGTTCCATTAGCGTAAAAACGGAATTGTTCACTGAAAGCCGTACTGTTTAGGCCGTACTGTTTCGTATAATGGCGTACCACTTTATTTTTTGTTGGTCGATAAATATTTTTACATTTTTTTATTTTTTTTTTCTAAGGGTCACATTCCATCAATCAAAAAGTGGGGTGGTTTACAAATGTCCGCAACTATCCGTACTAAACCATACCGCTTACTTTGTTTTTATGCGTAAAACAACATTACGAAGAATCTAGCCAATACTCTCAAAAGGTCTAAGAGATAACACTAACCGTCATATATTCATCCAGGAGGAGTTCGGTTTATTTTTCTCTGTAGTTGCCAACGTACCACAAGAAGGTGGGTTGGCAAGTTTAGAAATTAATTAATCGCGACACGCTGGACGATTAAGCTACGTGTTACGATGGACAGCTAACGAAAAATCACAAAATTTGCTAATGATATATACTTTTCAAAAGCAGCTGAAAATAAAAAAAAGTAATCTCGAAGCTGTCCTTCGTCGCGCTATTTCTGGCAACGCTCTTTTTTTACACTATTTCCGACAAAGGATTTTCGTAATGTCGAAAACATGAACCTTAAAAAATGAGATGGCGTAAAAGACTTGAGTTTGCAAAAATTACTATTTTTTTGTCGTATTATAATTTGGTACGCAGGTACATGGTACCCAAGTAAAGGTTTGAAGTGAAATTTTCGTGTGAAGATTTTTAAAAGATTTTGAATATCAGGTCAAAACCCACGTGGTGTCAGTCAATGTATAACATGTGGTTTACAAACACTTCGTGATGGAACATCGACTCAATTAACCAGGCTTGTAGAGTTAGCCGTACGATTACAAAAACGTTTGATGGAAAGTTACCCTAAAAGTAAATCAATGGTCATTACACGGGCATATCCTGTTTTATCATGCCCGTTTATCATGCCGGTTTGTCATGCCCGTTTGTTCGCTTGTTTATCATGCCTGTATGTCATGCCTGTTTATCATGCATGTTACACGTATAACGTATTCATCAACTCATACCCTAGAAAATCCATGCTAGTTACACAAGCATGGTATGTGTTCGGTTTATCGAAACCCGTATTTCAAACGTTGCGCCACTTTTGACGAGCCAAACCTACCTTTGAAGTTACCCGATCGGTTCGGTTTTTCAACAATGTTGTCATTGCACATATTGTCGGTACATTGACACAGTAATCGCGCATCAATGGCGCTTACTGCAGTTTGGACATGATACAAACTACGGTTTTGAAATGATACATACTAGTTTCAAAACGATATAAACTGCGGTTTCAAAACGATATAAACTGCGGTTTCAAAACGATACATATAGCGAATTTGAAAGGATGCTGAAAATAGGAAAAATACAATTCGTATCTTACTTGTAGTTCTTAGGGCTGACATTGGATTGAAGGTGCAGAGGAAGGGAACCCATGGTTGTCTATGACAGCCAACGCTAAGGGTAAGAGAGATAAAATGGGTCATGCCAAAAAGGGTGACCCAACGTAGATTTAGTCCTACGTGTACATATTTAATATAGCGGTACGCCTTATCCACTAAGGTATTGAGGAAGCGATGTTAATGTATGGTTTCATTAATGTTTAAAATATAGTTCATTTCGTGAAGGACATTGCATCAACGGAGTATTACATCCGTAATGAACAGTTTGTGCGCCAACAAAAAGGACGGACGATGTTTTCAAGGAAATAGAAAAATGGTCGGTTCGCCTAGGGGCCAACGGACCGGACTAGCTCTTTTGACGGCTTACACCAAAATAGCCACAAATAGACACGTGGTGAAACTCTGAGACCTCCATCAGTCCTCAGAGTGGACAGTTTCCAAGAAGCCTCTAGGATAATCCTGACCCCTTTGTGTTTCAGCAAAAATAACTGCCACCCTGGCAGACAAAAACTCTGACCACCTGCACCCCTATGAAGGCAAGACTCCCCTGAGTCGATAGCAAAAAGAATCTCTGAATTTGCTCCCCTGAGCAGTAAGTTATGGAGGGTCAAAGTTGACCTTTTGTACAGAAGCTCTCTGGGAGAGAGGGTCCTATCTCCTAATTTTTCTAAGTCCTATCTCTCTCACAGACTCTATCTACTGATGTACGGAACCAATCAGAATACAGTCCGTACGCAAAAGTACAGCTGCCGGTGTACTTTATGTACGGACATTGTACAACATGGCCTAAATGTCGACACATGTCATATCCGAATTCGGTGCCATAATCTCCGGAGATTCCACGATCCAATGTAACTTTGCCACGCGTTATTCGATGTGGCGATGGCCACAAACCGCCGAAATTTTCTTTCGCGATCTCGGCGCTAACTCCGGCCGTCCGATTAGATTCGAATTTAATCGTAGCCGTAATAAATACATGCGCGATATTCGTTTCACTTAAGAAATAAATGCGCGGTATTGATTTCTTGCCTGTACCGTATTCCGTACATATACATTACCGGATCTATGTATCCTGTAAACAATTACAGTTAAATGATTATTCCTACGTTTACATGTTTAAATAATTATCAAACTATATACTACGTAATGTTAGTCCCAGAGTTAATGGCTAAGGTTAGCGGCTATTTCCTGTCTGCCGCCCGGTAGGTACAAGGATCAATTCCTGTCGCCGGCACATTCCTTTTAAATAAATAAACCCTAACTAATATAAATTTCCCGTAAACCTCTGGATAGCCTAGGTAGCCATGACTCTAGCTCCCTCTCCAATTTCTCAGTGACTGCGACAAGTTTGAGAGTTGGAGAGAGAAGTTAGAGGTAGACTGCCTCGGCTTCTTTCTATATTTCTATTTAGATCTAGAAAATACTAAAAAATGTACCATTAATTTCTACACGTGGCAGGATGCCAAAGGTTAGCGAAGGAGGACAGGTTAAATCCATGGTGTCAGATATGGATGGTACACCATTTTAAATAGTGTTGTACAATTGCCGTACAATTTGAGTGGCAGCTAGTAGTTTTTTTTTTGTAAATAGCTCGCAGTACTTTAAAGTCCTCTCATTGGTTGAGGGTTTATTAAGCAAACTTTAAGAGTAGGAAGTTTAGACTTAGAGTTATTTCTAAGCTCTCTCTCCCAGAGGCCATATATATAAATCGATTGTCTTTGAACAACCATTTCTAACTGTTTAGGGGAGCAAATTCGGAGATTCTTTTTGCCTTGGACTCAAGGGAGACTTGTCCTCATAAGGGTGAGGCTGTTCCTTTTAGTCGACGTAGTTGATTACGTCGAGGTAGTGGATGGTAGCGGCGTCGATATAAGAACACACCACGATGTCGCCTATGAGGTTGGCTGCTGCCCTCCATGG
Source organism: Zygnema cylindricum (assembly GCA_037447655.1). NCBI lineage: Eukaryota > Viridiplantae > Streptophyta > Zygnematophyceae > Zygnematales > Zygnemataceae > Zygnema > Zygnema cylindricum. Next base: position 1,920 of record JBBHKE010002989.1, on the reverse strand, counting down.
AGATAACTCACACGTGATCACAAAAATTTAGAAAAAAAGGCGGTTACAAAAAAGGATTAAAGAATACGAATTTCGCCTTTTTATTGAGATTTCAAACGACAAATAAAGTATGAGGTTTTACACCAAATATATTCGTTCAATTTATACTTACAATGTGAATTGTTCTGACGGGACGAAGTCGTCACGTCCTTTATGATTTTGAACATTCCAAAATTGTGTCGACACAACAGATGTATGAGATCACCTGGTTCAATAATTAGACGATTCCAACAGAGGGAACTTCAATTTTTTTGAAAAATATACTTACAAAGTGTCGGTTGGCGATTGAAGGAAGTCGTCGCGTCCCCAATGCTTTAGAACAATCGAACAGCGTAATGATGAAACAATATTAAGAGGTCACGCGGATCAATGATTCCGCAATTTCATCAACGAGGTAATGACAAAGCGTAGTTGAGTGCACGTAGTTTGATATTTAATATACTAACTAACTATCGACAAAATATTGAAATATACACGATCTTCTATTTTAAACTTCCATCGTTGTGGCGACGACAAATTGTCGTCGCCAAGTCGATTTCTCCACCATGCTCCAACATGGTCTCCGGCTAAAAATATTTGTATGAGCCAACAAAGAGGCGACGACACCACACCGTCGCCAAACGGGTGAATTTCAATTATTGCCATAATAATGCCCAACCAACGTATTCGATATTCGACGACGGTGTAAGACAGTCAACATAGCGACATGCAAAGGAGGGCACGGGGAGGGGGAAGACGAATAGGGAGAGAGATAACCAATGGGAATTATAAAGGGAGAAGTAAACAACATGCCACAGTACAAGCGAAAATATAATAAGACACACAATGTAAGCGGCCGGAAAAACTCAAGTAAGGTAAGGAGAAAAAGTAGAATTTCTTACTTGTATTATAATCCCCAGTAAAGTGTTAAGGAATTTTGTTGGAGGTCCTCGGGACAAGGCTTTCCTTTCCGTTTGCAGTACAATCAGCGATCATCCAGTTGATTACACGAAGGCGTGAAGCCTTTGTCGACACGTGTTGGAGTGTGCGTCTCACCAACGGGGCGATAGCTTGGTCCACACGCGGTGAGTTTGGAGGTGAGCCGAAATAGGTCGTACTGCCTTCAATGAGGGTATCGTCGTTTGGTGTTCCTCACTTGCCTCTCCCTCTCCCTCTCTCTCGCCCCACTCCTCAACCGGAGGTGGGAAAATTTGAGCGGGAGCTTTGCTTTTTGCCGCAAAAAAGGTAGTGATGGGCCACAAAATTTCACAAAACACTCACCGCTATTGGGCAAAGATAAGCGTGAGCAACGAAAGAAAGATGCAACAAGAAAGGTAGATGCAAAATAAGGGAAAAGAGTTCCATTGTTGGAGTCAACGATGAGTATATACAGGAAGGGAAAGGAAAAACCTTTGAAAAAATAGAGGGAAAACCTTCGCCAAAGTTTGAAAATTCAAACTTTTAAATCAAATAGCTTGTTTGGCAGTCAAATATTTCAATTATAAAGACGACAAAGTGATATCGGGAAAGTTTAAAAAATTTGCGTTAGTTTTGAACGTGTGGGTATGCACATGGTTGACAATGGACGTTTTTAATGAAAGATGCGTGGGAAAACATGGCAACTCATTGAATGTATGGATCGTTCTTGGAAAGGCAGCGGGTAGGACATGCGTGTTTTGTTGCATCGTAATAGAGCCATAATGTTTGCGTGGATAAGAAATTAAACACATGTAATTTTGGGCGACTAATCACATTACGCGAAAGTTCAATTGGTTGTTAAGTCTGTACTTTTTAGACCATTTTAGTGTAAAATGTAACTCTAATACAGGACAGCGTTGACGCTAATACAAGTCACACGTCTTAAAGACATACGAGGGAACACACTTATTACAATTAAGACAC
>JBBHKE010002987.1:227009-249178 GCA_037447655.1 Zygnema cylindricum | reverse complement strand
AATGCTTTGCAGTGTTTTTTCATTCTAATTAGAACTAGAAAATACTCTCTAAGTCTAGTAATTTCAACACTATGATTAGTGTTGAATTTTATGAGTTCTTTTGCCTCTCGGTTAGGTTTAGAGGCATATGTCAACTTACTCCAATCTTCTAACATGAAGTCTAATATATGTGCAGCGCATTGCGTTCACTTGATAGAAGGTTGATTTGCCACGAGCAACGAGGCTGCAGCCTTGATCACCAAGGAAAAATTGGTAACAATCTATATTGAAAAGAAGTAATTAATATTAACTTATTAATTTAGAGTGAAGAGAGAGAGAGAGAGAGAGAGAGAGAGAGAGAGAGAGAGTCACCATGGCTGCTCCCATAGTCAGAAAGAAAAGCAGACATACTGAAACTTGACCAAAATGATGCCCTGGACCAGATTAGATCTTAAGTCTACCGTTTACTATGTAGACGTATGCCTTATCCATTAAGGCATTAACGAAAAGATACACGTTTGTGGTTCGATATTTAATTTAAAGATAACTCAACATCAAGATCACTAAAACATAACAAATTGACAAAATAAAACAACAAACATAGACAACGACGCTCGCGAACGCGAATCTAACCGGGTAAAATATATGATCGGACGGACGTCGTCGACGCCGCCAAACACGAGTGAATCTTCGGCGGCTTTCGGACATTACGGTGCGTTGTGCCACGTGGAGCCACATCACTGGACGCAGAAAAGGATGGGAGGAGGAATGATGGATTCCAAGCTGACAAGTGTCGACTAGAAGGACATAATGTACAATGGCCGTACAAGAAGTACAATCAGCCACTGAACCTTCTTCTATAATAGACTCCTTTCATTTGTCTATGGTACAATAGTAGGTAGATTTGAGTAGGATTTTAGGGACTTAGCGTGTTTGAGGCGCCTCTTTCTAGGTGACCTTTTGTATTTATATGTGATCTTTGGCCAGCCATAACTTACAGCTCAAGGGAGCAAATTTGGTGATTCTTTTTGCGTTTGACTTAGGGGAGTCTTGTACTCACAAGGTTGAGGGTGGTCAAAGTATTTTTATGTATGTGCGGCACTTATTAAGTGGGAAAGTGGAAAGGGCATGTATTATCCTAGAGGCTTTACATAGGCTGCTCATTTTGTGGGTCAATGGAGACCACAGAATTGCACGTTATGGGCCCACCCTCTAGGGTGCACATATTTAATGGATCACACTTTCTTTATTGGAAAATGTTAAAGGAGGGAGATTTTTTTGAGAAGCACCTATGGGGCATAGTTTCCGAGGAAATTCGATGCCCACCTCCACCTAGGTTTGGAAAAACACGTTTTAGCACCATCACCACCACACCCATCACAATAGCAGCCAGATCATCAACCACCACCTGCTTTGATAACGACGGGAGGAAGCAATGGAAGGGAAAAAGGAGAATTTGCTTTCGAGGAACTCCATTATCAAGGATGATACTGACAACAAACACCGCAGGCGGTGATTGGAGTCGAACTGAACAGTTAATATGAAAATTGAACTATAAGAACAAGGTTACACAGCTTTTAATTCTCAAAGTGTAGGAAGGTATTGCATTTCATTTAGAATGTTGATCATCCTCCAAAACTTGGTATGAAATAAATACGAAAAGGTCATTGAGTAAATAACTTCAAAAAATAATATTTATGCGATACTTGCAGGAGGAAATAAATGATTTGTCAATGACTTAGGAGCATTATTTGGAGAACTAAAGAGCGCAGGTAACTCATGGTTTGAGAGACAAAGAGTAAATACATTGATAATGAAACTACAAAAAGAGTATGAGAATATCATTAATCAGTTACAGTATCTAGGTGATAGCAATTGGAATTGGGATGATACAATGGGGATGATTTTAGTAAAAGAGAATACCATAGAACTTAGGAGAGGAAGTCAGAGTGTTCAAGCATTGGGTAGAAGATCTGACACGCGAAAGCGTGATGAAGAAAAGGGAAAAGATCCCTATCAAAAATTTGGAGAATAAGGACAAGACGTGGCAGATTTGACCGACAGGGAAGAAGAGTTCCTCGAGGTGGACTTTGTCCCTTTAGCAAGAAACCAGGACATTATATGGCAGATTACGTCAAGCTTGCAGATCTCCGGTTGAAAAATGGATAAGGTTCCACAAGAGATGGAGGAAAGAAAAATAATTTTCTGACTCATGTTCATGACGAGGAAGAAGTTGAAGTAACCGAACTAGAAGATGAGTTTGAGGAGCTTCTCCTTAAACCAAAAACCACTAAGAAACATGCCGAAATTTCACAAAGACAAAAGAGTGCTTTCAGAGGTAAGAGGGATCCACATGAGGATGGGTGGATCATAGACTCAAGGGCGTCAATGCATATGTGGAACGATAAGAGGTGGTTTACTAAAGAAAGGAAAAATTCCAACAGGTGAGATTGAGTACGGAGATGGTAGAGTACAAACCACAAGTCTTATTGGATCGGTTGATTTAAAATTTCTAGTTGATGGAAAGGCTTCAATTGTAACACTCTCAGATGTTCATTATATTCCACAGTTTAACAAGAATCAAGTCTCTACAAATGTTCTAGATGAAAAAGAATTCGAAATAAGAACTAAAAATTGAATCTTCACAACTAGCTTTTATAATGAGGTTTATTTCATGGCTAAAAAGGGTAGTCAAAGAATGTTCAAATTTGTACTTTGCAATGGAAAAAGAGTTCCTTGCCCGTGTGGAAGTGATAAAATGCTTTGGCAGAATAGGTTGGGGTATATCCATCTAAATAGATTAAAGAAAATGAAGAAGAAAAGAATAGTGGATAGAATTGAGTTTGGAGATGATGAGATCTCAAATGATAGTAGTGGATGTGCCCTAGCAAAGATTCATAGACTACTATTCCCAAAGGCATCCGCATTTAGAAGAGAGAAAGTATTAGATCTAGTTCACATTGATGTTTGGGAACCCGCTAGGTGTGCTTCATATGGGAGGAAAAGATAGATGCTAACCATTACAGATGATTGGTCTAGATACACTAAAGTAAACTTTCTTAGACATAAGTCAAAGGTACTAAGATGTTTCAAAAAATACAAAGTATAGAGTAAAAAATATCATGAAATCTCAATAAAAAAGATAAGAAGTGATAATGGGAAAGAATACACCTCAAGGGAATTTGAAGAATTTCTAAGAAAAGAAAAAATCTATCATGAGAAAATTGTTCCTTATAATCCGAAACAGAATGGAGTAGGAGAAAGATTAAATAAAACTTTAGGAGTAATGTCCAAAAGTATGCTACTTGATAAAATGATAGGATTGCTGTTTTGGGTAGAGTCTATGAACTATGCTAACTTCATCAAAAATAGAGCCCTAACTTCGGAAAATAATGAAGAAACTCCGTGTGAGAGGTGGACGGGAAGAAAACCAGATTTATCTAGTTTGAGAGTGTTCGGAAGTAAAGTCTACAATTTGGATTTCGATAAGATTAAATAGAAGTTAGAGGGAAGAGGGAAACTATGATATCTTGTAGGATATGATGAGAACACAGAAAGATAACGAATGTAAACCTTGAAAAAATGAGATATCATTTTGGTTAAACACATAGTGGTGATGAATGAAGTAAAGTCTATTGATCTATTCAAATATAATAAAGAAGTCAAAATCAGATTTGAATCGGGTCACTATTCTGACTTTGCTTTTGGATATGAAAAGAAAGAAGATGGGGAGAAGGAAAAATCTGCATATGAATTAAAGGAGAATGACAAAAATAAAACATCGGAGGTAACACCACAATACAAAGTGGAAACCGACTAGGAACTTGATCAAACACCAAAATAGGAAGATAGGAGAGATAAAAATCTTCCTAAACGAAACCCGAGGATGCCTTCAATACCGTCATCACATTTTGAAGGAGGAAGAATTAGTAAATGGCTTCAAGAAAGACAAGAAAATAACCAACTCACAAAGACGTCTCACCCATTAAAACCTCAGACATACTTAGAGGCCATAAATACCCAAAAAAACAGCATGTGGATCACGCCATCAATGAAGAAATGGCCTCCATCAAGAAAGCCAATACATGGGAGTTGGTAGATTGTCCAATGGACATAAAACCGATTCGATGTAAGTGGGTTTTTAAGCTTAAAATTGAAATATTGTGGTCTCCATTATCCCACGAAATAAGCAGACTATGTAAAGCATCTAGGATAATATTTTCCCTTTCCACTTTCCCACTTAATAAGTGTCGCCTATGCACACAAAAATCTGACCACCATCACCTCTGTAAGGACAAGAATCCCCTGATTCAGACGCAAAAAAAATCACTTTATTGGCTCCCGTGAGCAGTAAGTTATGGCTGGCCAAAAATGGCCTATAAATACAAAAGATCACCTAGAGAGAGGCGTCTCAAACACGCTAAGTTCCTAAACTCCTACTCACGACTACCTACTATTATACCCTAGACCAATAAAAAGGGTGTATAGTACAAAAAGGTACATTCGCCAATTGTACTTATTGTATAGCTATTGCACAACATGGCCTTCAAGTTGACACTTGTCAGCTTGGGAGCCATCATTCCTCCTCCCATCCTTTCTGGCGTCCAATGATGTGGCGCCACGTGGAACAGCGCGCTGTAATGCCCAAAAGCCACCAAAGGTTCACCCGGGTTTGGCGGCGGCGATGACGTCCGTCCGAATATATATTATAGACGGTTAGATTTCGTGTCCGCGAACGGCGTTCTCTATATGTGTCGTTCCGTCAATTTGGTTTGTTTTAGTGAAAGTGACGTCGCATAAATCTTTAATTAGATATCGAACCACGTACGTGTATCGGTTTCGTTAACGCCTTAATAGTAAAGGCGACGACCACATAGAATCATGTAGACTTAAGTTCAAATCTTGTCCAAGGCAACATTTTGGTCATCTATCAGTCTGCTCTACCTATTTATTTGTTTCTTTCTGACTATGCGGGCAGCCATGGTGACTCTCTCGCTCTCTTCTCTTTAAATTCTTAATTAAGAAAAAAATATTAATTATTTCTTTTCAATACTCCCCTTAATTCTTTGTCAACTTTTAATTTAAGTCCACAATTTTCTCTGCAATAAATCAACTTTGGGGAAGGAATTGGTTTTGTCATCATGTCTACAATCATCTCTTTATCACTTTTATGACCCAATTTAATTATTTTATTCTCAACCTTCTCTTTGACAAAGCTTAGTCTTATATCCATATGTTTAGCTTTAAAATGGTGTTTTGGATTAGCTGCAATAGAGAAAGCAGCTTGATTATCACATAAAATATTCTGAGTTCTTGACTTCATGAACCCAAGATCTTCAAGAAGAGATTTTATCCACATTAATTTTTTGGTGGTAGCACAAGAAGCCATGTACTTAGCCTCCATAGTGGATTGAGCAACTACTTTCTGTTGTGTGCTACTCCAACAACGTACACTAGATCCAATTTGCAACACATATCTAGTTGTACATCGCCTTAAAGGCACATCTCCATAACTAGCATCACTCCAAGTAGTGATATCAGTGTGCTCCCCTCCCAAATGCAACCACAATTCCCTTGTTCCCACCAAATATCTCATCACTCTTTTAGCTATTTCCCAGTCTCTTTTGTTCGGTTCTTTTAGTCTTCACTCTCAAACTAGACAAATCTGGTTTTTTTCCCGTCCACCACTCATACGGAGTTTCCTCTTAATTTGGTGAAGTTAGGTTTCTATTTTTGTTGAAGTTAAATTAGTTTATAGACTTTGCCCAAAACTACAATCCTATCTTTTTATCAATTAGAATACTTTTGGACATATCTCCTATAGTTCTATTTAATCTTTTTGCTACTCCGTTTTGTTCCAGATTATAAAGAACCGTTTTCTCATGATGGATTTCTTCTTCTTTCAGAAATTCTTCAAATTCCCTTGAGGTGTATTCTTTCCCATTATCACATCTTATCTTTTTTATTGAGGTTTCATGTAATATTTCACTCCATACTTTGTATTCTTTGAAACATCTTAGTACCTCTGACTTATGTCAAAGAAAGTTTAACTTAGTGTATCTAGATCAATCATCTGTAATGAGTAGCATCCATCTTTTGCCCCCATGTGAAGCACACCTAGCGGGTCCCCAAACATCAATGTGAACTAGATCTAATACTTTCTCTCTTCTAAATGCGGATGCCTTTGGGAATAGGAGTCTATGAATCTTCCTTTGGGCACATCCACTACTATCATCTGAGATCTCATCATCTCCAAACTCAATTCCATTCACTATTCCTTTTTTCTTTATTTTCTTTAATATATCTAGCTGCACATGACCCAAACTCTTGTGCCAAAGCATCATATCACTTTTACCTGAGTAGAGAACACTCTTTTCATTGCAATGTACAATTCTGAACATTCTTTTATTACCTTTTTTAGCTATAAAATAAACCTCATTTTCAAAGCTAGCTTTGAAGATTCCTTTCTTAGTTCTTGTTTCAAACTATTTTTCATCTAGAACTGTTGTATAAACTAGATTCTTGCTAATTTAGGGAATGTAAAGAACATCTGAGAGTGTTACAATTGAAGCCTTTCTAACAACTAGAACTTTTAAATCAACTGATCCAATAAGACTTGTGGTTTATACTCTACCATCTCCGTACTCTATCTCAACTGTTGGGATTTTCCTCAATTTAGTAAACCACCTCTTATCTTTGCACATATGCATTGAGGCCCCCGATTTTATGATCCACCCATCCTCAGGTAGATCCCCCTTACCTCGGAATGCACACTTTTTTCTTTGTGTAATATCGGCATGCTTCTGAGTGGTTTTCGATTTAATGAGAAGCTCCTCAAGCTCCTCGTCCGGTTTGGTTACTTCATCTTCTTCCTCGTCATGAACCTGAGTGAGAAAATCCTTTTTCTTTCCTCCATCTCTTGAGGAACCTTGTCCATCTTTCTGTTGAAGATCTGTAAGCTTGACTCAATCTGTCATATAATGTCCCAAATTCATGCAGAAGTAATATAGTCCACCTCGAGGAGCTCCTCTCTTCGTCAGTCAAATCTGCCACCTCCTTGTCCTTTTCCACCAAAGTTTCGATAGGGATCCTTTCCCTTTTCCTCATCATGCTTCAGCTTATTAGATCATGCAGCTAATGCTTGAGCACTACGACTTCCTCTCCTAAGTTCTATGGTACTCTCTTTTACTAAAATCATCCCCATTTTATCATCCCAATTCCAATCGCCATCACTAAGATCGTGCAACCGATTGATGATATTCTCATTCTCTGTAGGTAGTTTCATTATCAATGTATTTACTCTTTGTTTCTCGGACCATGAGTTACCTGTGCTCTCTAGTTTTGCAAATAATGCTCCTAAGTCATTGCAATAATCATTCATACTCCCTCCCTTATAAGTATAAGCTGAAATCTTATTTTTTGCCAGTTGTTGCTAGTGTAGTGACTCACTTTTATATTTGTTTACAAGAGATACCTAAAATCTGAGAGGAAGATCTAACATGCATAAGGGGAAGGGCAATGCCTTTCACTTTACTTTTGAGGATTATGAGTTTAGCAACCTTCTCCTTATAGTTCCAATTTTCATATATTGGATGTTCAGTCTCACTCCATGTCACCATTGCGGGTGGTGCTGCTCCCGCTATCGTCCTTGACAATGGATTCCCTTGAGAAGCAACTCCCCCCTTTTCTCGTTCCATGATAATTTCCTCCCCTTCCTCGTCCTCGTTCGTGATGGTGGCTAATGTTTAGGTAGCTGTTGTGACGGAGATGTCAAAAAAACGTGTTCCTCCAAACCCAGGTGGAGTTGGGCATCGAATTTGCCCGGACACTATGCCCCACAGATGCTTCTCAAAAAATTCCCCCCCTATCATCATTTCCCAATAAAGAAATTCTTATTCATGGAATATGGGCAACCTAGAGGGTGGGCCCATAACTTAAAATTTTGTGTCTCCATTATCCCACAGAATGGGTAACCTATATAACCTTTAGGATAATATATGCCCCTTCCACTTTCCCACTTAATAAGTGCCGCCCATGCATAAAAATACTCTGACAACCCTCAATCTTGTGAGTACAAGACTCCTCTAGGTCAACCGCAAAAAGAATCACTAAATTTGCTCCCGTGAGCAGTAAGTTATGGTTGGCCAAAGATGGCCTATGAATACAAATGGTCACCTTGAGAGAGGCGTCTCAATCACGCTAAGTTCCTAAACTTATACTCATAGCTACCTACTACTCTATCCTAGACCAATCAAAAGATTGCATAGTAGAAGAAGGTACATTGGTCGATTGTACTTATTGTACGGCTATTTTAGAATATGGCCTTCTAGTTGACACTTGTCAGCTTCGGAGACATCGTTCCTCCTCCCATCCTTTCTCGCGTCCAATGATGTGGCTCCACGTGGCATAGCGCGCCGTAACGTCCAAAAGCAACCAAAGCTTCACTCGGGTTTGACGGCGTTGATGACGTTTGTCCGATCATATATTTTTCATGGTTAGATTTCGTGTCCGCGAGCGCCGTTGTCTATATGTGCGGTTTTGTCAAATTGGTCTGTTTTAGTGAAAGTGACGTCGCGTAAATCTTTAATTAGATATCAAACCACGTACGTGTATCGTTTCATTAACGCCTTAGTGGATAAGGCGTACGACCACATAGAATCTTGCAGACTAAGGTTAAAATCTGATCCAGGGCAACATTTTGGTCATCTATTAGTTTGTTCTGCTTGTTTGTTTGTTTCTCCTTGACTATGCGGGTAGCTATGGTGAATCTCTCTCTCTCTTCTTTTTAGAGTCTAAATTAAAAAGTGAATATGAATAACTTCTTTTCAAAAAGTCTAAACCCTGATAATACCATTGAAAGATATAAGGCTAGGTTGGTTGCAAAAGATTACACTCAGAAAGAAAAAATAGACTATAAAGAAACCTTTGCAACTGTAGTCAGATTTTCCCTCTCTTAAATTCCTTTTAAGTTTAGCCGCAGCAAAAGATATGGAAATACATCAAATGGATATCAAAACCGCTTTCTTATACGGAGAGTTAGAATAAGAGATCTACATGAGGCAACCGGAAGGATTCGTGGAAAGTGGAGAAGAAAGCAAGGTATTGAAACTGATAAAATCACTTTATGGCCTTAAGCAAGCCCCACGACATTGGAACATAAAATTGGACATATTTCTGACCGGTTTGGGATACATCAAAATAATATAGATCACTCCATATATCTAATTGAGGATGAAAATGGAGTGATATTTATTGCTATTTACGTTGATAATTTGTTAGTTTTAAGCAAGTCTTTAGATAAGATTAACAAACTCAAACAAGATCTGAGAAGTCCGTTTGACATGAAAGATCGTGGCGAAGCAAAATAAATTTGGGGATTCAAATGGAGAGGGGTAGAGGGAATAGAATTATAAAACTCACTCAGAAGAAATCTATTGGTAATATGCTAGAAAAGTTTCAAATAGATAAAGCAAATGGGTGAATCACTCCCATGGATCTGAAGAAAGTATTGAAGAGGAGTGAACACGGTGCGATATTGACTTTGAATGATGAGATGGATGAGGAACTAAAGAGGTTCATGGAAGGAATTCCTTACCCGCAAATTGTAGGCAGTTTAATAAACTTTATAAACTGTACATATTCGGACACAACTATAGCAGTAGGTGTTCTCAATAGAAGTCAAAATAAACCCAGAAAAAAAGAGATTGGGAAGTAGCCAAAAGAGTGATGAGATATTTGGTGGGAACAAGGGAATTATGGTTGCATTTGGGAGGCGAGCACACTAACATCACCACTCGGAGTGATGCATGTTATAGAGATGTTTCTTTAAGACGATGTACAACTCGATATGTGTTGCAAATTAGATCTGGTGCATGTTAATGGAGTAGCAAACAGCAGAAAGTAGTTGCTCAGTCCACTAGGGAGGCTGAGTACATTGCTTCCTGTGCTGCTAATGTGGGTAAAATCTCTTCTTCAAGATCTTGGGTTCATGAAGTCAAGAACTTAAAATGTCTTCTGCGATAATCAAGTTGCTTTCTCTATTGCAGCTAATCCAAAACACCATTTCAAAGCTAAACATATGGATATCACACTAAGCTTTTTCAAAGAGAAGGTTGAGAATATAATAATTAAACTGGTTCATAAAAGTGATTAAGATATTATTGCAGACATGATTACAAAATCAGTGCCTTCCCTTAAGTTGATTTATTGCAGAGAAAACTGTGGACTTGAATCAACATTTGACTAAGAATTAAAGGGAGTGTTGAATAGAAGTAATGAATTTTCACTTTTTAACTTAGACTTTAGAGAGAAGAGAGAGAGAGTCAACATGGTTGCCCCCATAGTCAGTAAGAAACAGGTAGACAAGCAGACATACTGAAAGATGACCAAAATATTGCCATGGATCTGATTTGATCCTAAGTTTGTGGTCTACTATGTAGACGTACGCCTTAGGGTGAAATTCCATTAAACGAAAAATGGGGTATATTACAGAAATCACTGACTATCTGTACTAAATTGTATCGCTTATTTTGATTCTATAGGAAAAACAACATTACAAGGAATCTTGCCGATACTCTCAGAAGGTCTAGGAGGTAATATTGATCGTAGAATGTTCATCCGTGAGGCATTCGCTTCATTTTTTTCTGCGACTACCAATCCACCTCGAGGAGGTGGGTTGGCAGATATAGAAAAAAAAATTGTGACACGCTAGACGATTAAGCTACGTGTCATGATGTAAAACCAACAAAAAATCTTAGGATTTACACATGACACGCGCTTTCCAAAATATATAAGAAAAATAAAAACGAAATTTCGTAACGGTTAAAAAGAAGTAATCAATATTCACTTCTTAATTTAGACTTTAGATAGAAGAGAGAGAGAGAGAGTCACCATGGCTGCCCCTATAGTCAGAAAAAAATAGGAAGTAAGGCTGATAGACTGATACATGACCAAAAGGTTCATTTTGGATTTGATCCTACGTCTTCAAAGTACCATGTTGACGTACACCTCATCCATTAAAGCGTTGATGAAACAATACACGTATGAGGTTTGATATTTTTTAAAAGAGTTACGCGACGTCACTTTCACTTAAACAAACCAAATTCATGAACGGCACATATTGCAACGGCGCTCGCGGATGCAATTCTAACCGTAAAACATATGATCGCACAGACGTCCTCGCCACCGCCAAAACCGAGTGAATCTTTGGCGGCTTTCGGACATAGCAGCGTGCAGTGTCAGGTGGCGCCACATCATTAGACGCCGGAAAGATAGAAAGAGAAACGATGGCTCCCAAGCTGACAAGTGTTAACCCGAAGGCCATATTGTACAATGGCCGTACAAGAAGTACAATCGGCCACTATACCTTCTTGTACTATACACTCTTTTGATATGTCTAGGATACAGTAGTAAGTAGCTATGAGTAGGAGTTTAGGGACTTAGCGTGTTTTAGGCGCCTCTCTCTAGGTGACCTTTTGTATTTATAGGCCATCTTTAGCCAGCCATAACTTACTCCTCAGGGGAGAAAATTCAATGATTTTTTTTTCGTTTGATTCAAGGGAGTATTTTCCTCACAAGATTGAGGGTGGTTGGAATGTTTGTGTGCGTGGGCGACACTTATTCAGTAGGAAAGTGGAAGGGGCAAATATTATCCTAAAGGCTTTACCTAGGCTGCTCATTCTGTAGATTAATGGAAACCACAAAAATTTAGGTTATTGGCCAACCCTCTATTGTTCCACGACCACAGGAGCAGGTGGAGTGATTGGGTGAAGCAGCAGTTGTAGTGCTATAAGTAGACATAATTCACTCTCAGAAGTTTACCAAGAATCCTTCCTAACAACTATCTTCTATAGCTCACCAAATCTAACACAAAGGTCCGAACTGCTTCAAACTATAACCGAGTATAGAATATCTTAAAGAATGACAACTTCCAAAGTTTTCCTTCCTAACAACTGTTTTCTACAGCTCACCAAATCTAACGCAAAGGTCCAAAGTGCTTCAAACTATAACCGAGTATAGAATATCTTAAATAATGACAACTTCCAAAGTTTCAGCCCGATTAATCTTACATACTCTAAGATATGAGACTGAAAAGTTTCCCAAAGACAGTATGCAGATTACACAGTCTGAAAGAATGGATACATAAAATGTTCTAAGTCCTAAGTTTGATACTCGCATTGAGTATCTACGAATTGAACTCGTTGAAGAACTTGGAGAATTCCAAACACCGGTGTCACCACATGAGGCTTTTTCATATGTGTGACAATCTCTTGTTTGAAGTCTAAAATGACATATTCCAATATTTTTTGTTGTTTTTGTTGGTCAATCATTATAAATAAATCTATCGAGTCAAGCTCACCCTTTACAATAATATTATAATAATTATTATCTCAAACTCATCAGGCAGCTTCATGATGATGGTGTTGACTTTCATCTTCATTGTCCCGGTCCACCCGACACTCTCGATCTCCATATACAAACAAGAGAGATCATTACAGTAGTCTAACATTTTTCCCCTTTTGTAAGTATACTCCCCTAACCTTTGCTCGGCCATCTGAACCTATTGAATGGTACAGGATCTATAGAACTCGACTAAGGTCTCCTAGAACTCCGTGGCCTTGAAAATTTGAAGATGGGATGTTGCCAAAGCTTGAGTGAGATGCCTCAAAATTAAGTGCGTGACAGCCATGTTTGTGAATTCCCACGTTTGAATATCGGTTTCCTCGGACTTCACGGTCGCCACTCCAGGTACCGTGGCGATAGGAGTAAGAGGTGTCTCCTTCCCTTTCCCTTTTTTCAGACACCGAGCTGTCCCTGTCCTGTGCCTCCTCCATTGGAACAGATGATGCTATAGAAAACCTCACTCCACCAAACCTTCGTGGGGTTCTCTGAGATGGACAGTTTACTTGTCCACTAACAATACCCCCTGAAAATTTGAGACCTCCATAAGTCCTCAGAGTGCACAACTTCCAAGAAGCCTCTAGGATAACCCTGACCCCTTTGTGTTTCAGCAAGAATAACTGACACCCTGGCAATCAAAAACTCTGACCACCTTCACCCCTGTGAAGACAAGACTCCCCTAAGTCGATAGCAAAAAGAATACTTGAATTTGCTCCCCTGAGCATTTGTAGTTAAATGAATATTCCTACGTAATTATATCTAAATTATTATCAAACCCAATACAATGTCTCATTAGTCTTTAACATAACGATTAGGACTACCAGCTACCGGCTATCTATTATTCCGTAGGTACCACGATCAAATCCAAGTTCTGACAACCATCCTTTTAGAAAATAAACCGGTATATAAACTTATCTATTTCCCATAAATCTCTGGATAGCCTAAGCAGCCATGGCTCTAGCTTCCACTCCATCTTCCCAGTGACTCCGACAAGTGTGGGAGTTGGAGAGAAAAGTTAGAGATAGACTGCCTCGGCTTCTTTCTGTTTTTTAATTTAGACCTAGAAGATACTTAAACAGGAACAATCAATTTCTACACTCCCCTTATTTTCTAGTTAATCTTTATTTTTAGACCAAACTTCTCCCTGCAGAAAATTAGCTTAAGGGAAGGCACACGTTTGGTCATCATATCTGCTACCATCTCGCGCTCCGGTAGGTACTCCAAACTCATTGTTTTGTTTTCTACTTTCTCTCTAACAAAGGTGAGTCTAATGTCCATGTGTTTAGCTTTAAAAAGATGTTTAGGATTGGCAGAAATAGCGATTGCTACCTGATTATCACAAAAACATTTCTGCACACCACTCTTAAGATGACCAAGCTCACCAAGCAAAGACTTGACCCACATCAATTCTTTTACAGCAGAGCAAGATGCCATATACTAAGCCTCTATGGTGGACTGAGCAATAACCTTTTGCTGTTTGTTACTCCAACAGCAAGCCCCATCACCCACATATAATACATATCCAGAAGTGCGTCTCCTCATCAAAGCATCACCATAACTAGCATCACTCCAAGTAGTGATGTCTGTATTATGAAACTCTGAGACCTCCATAAGTCCTCAGAGTGGACAGCTTCCAAGAAGCCTCTAGGATAACTCTGACCCCTTTGTGTTTTAGCGTAAACAACTGCCTCCCTGGCAGACAAAAACTTTGACCACCTGCACTCCTATGAAGGCAAGACTCCCTTGAGTCTATAGCAAAAAGAATCTCTGAATTTGCTCCTTTGAGCAATAAGTTATTGAGGGTCAAAGTTGACCTTTTGTACAGAAGCTCTCTGGGAGAGAGGGTCCTATCTCCTAATTTTTCTAAGTCCTATCTCTCTCACAGACTCTATCAATTGATGTACGGAACCAATCAGGTTACAGTTCCGTACGCAAAAGTACAGCTGCTGGTGTACTTTATGTACGGACATTGTACGACATGGCCTAAATGTCGACACATGTCATATCCGGATTCGGTGCCAAAATCTCTGGAGATTCCACGATCCAATGTAATTTCGCCACGTGTCATCCGATTGAGCGATGGCCACAAACCGCCGAAATCTTCTTCCGCGATCTCAGCGCTAATTCCAGCCGTCCGATTAAATTCGGATTTAATCGTAGCCGTAATAAATACATGCGCGGTATTCGTTTCACTTAATAAATAAATGCGCACTATTGATTTCTTGTCCGTACCGTATTCCGTTCTTATACATTACCGGATCTATGTATCCCGTAAACAATTACAGTTAAATGATTTATCCTACGTATACATGTTTAAATAAATATCCAACTATACACTTTGTAACACTAGTTCTTAGACTTAACGGCTAAGGCTACCGGCTATCACTGTCTGCTGGCGGTTAGGTACAGGGATCAAATCCTGTGGCCAACACATATCTTTTAGATAAAATAAACCCCTAACTAATATAAATTTCCCGAAAACCTCTGGATAGCCTAGGTAGCCATGGCTCTAGCTCCCTCTCCAATTTCTCAGTGACTGCGACAAGTTTGAGAGTTGGAGAGAGAAGTTAAAGGTAGACTGCCTCGGCTTCTTTCTATATTTCTATTTTGATCTAGAAAATACTAAAAAATTGACCATTAATTTCTACATATTATCCCCACCCAAATGCAATCATAGATCCCTAGTTCCTATCAAATATCTAAGGACTCTCTTAGCTGTCTCCCAATCCCTCTTAGTGGGAGCATTTAGACTTCTACTCAGCACTCCTACAACTGCAGCTAAATCCGACCGGGTAGAATTCATAAAATAGATTACACTTCCCACTACTTGCCTGTGAGGAATAGTCTCCGTGAAATTCTGTTCTTCATGAGATAATTCCTCGTCTAAGACTATGACTCCTTCTTCCTCACTCCCCTCACTTCCCTTCTTCAACTCCATTGGAGTTGTACAACTATTAGCTTTATCCATTTGAAATTTTTCAAGCATGTTCCCTATTGCTTCTTTTTGAGTTAATCTTATAATTTTTCTTTTTCGGTCTCTCTCTACTTGAATTCCCAAAATGTATTTTGCTTCCCCCATATCCTTCATTTCAAATCTCCCCTTAAGATCGGTTTTCAGTTTATTAATTTTTTCCATTGATTTACTTAAAACAAGCAAATCATCAACATAAATTGCAATAAATATAAAACCTTCCTCATCTTCGAAAACATAGATT
Source organism: Zygnema cylindricum (assembly GCA_037447655.1). Classification (NCBI taxonomy): domain Eukaryota; kingdom Viridiplantae; phylum Streptophyta; class Zygnematophyceae; order Zygnematales; family Zygnemataceae; genus Zygnema; species Zygnema cylindricum. Next base: position 233,585 of record JBBHKE010002987.1, on the reverse strand, counting down.
GAGTGATCTGAACTGATCCGGATATATCCGAGACCGGTAAGAAACTCATCAAGCTTCTTATTCCACTGCCGAGGCGCCTGTTTCAAACCATAAAGAGATTTAATCAGCCGGCATACCTTACTCTCCTTTTTTTCCTCCACAAAACCTTTGGGTTTCCGCATGAAGATCTCCTCTTCCAATTCTCTATGCAAAAAGGTTGTCTTGATGTCCATCTGGTGCACCTCCATGTCTTCCGCTGCTGCTAGACTGAGAAGTTTGGGGATAGAGGGAAATCTAACAACAGCGGCAAATGTTTCCTCGTAGTCAATTCCTTCCTTTTATGTAAATCCCTTTGCCACTAATCGGGCCTTATAACGCTCGATTGTGTTATCTTGGTTCAGTTTTAATTTGATAACCCACTTATAACCGATTATTTTTCGGTAAAGTGGACAATCCACCAGCTCCCAAGTATCGATTGCTATAATTGAGGTCATCTCCTCATTGATGGCTCTCTTCCACTAGATTCTTTCAAGGCTAGTCATCGCCTCTCCATAAGTTTGAGGTTCATCTTGATAAGATAGTTTAGTTACCATGTTATTAACTTGTTTTTCTTGCAATCTTTTGCTACTTCTCCTTCCCCCATCAAATTATGTGGCCGGAATAGATGGTTCTCGTGGGTTCTTTTGAATGATCCCGGCTTCTCCCCTGTCCTTTGATTCCTTATCAGTTTCCACCACGTCTTCTGCTTCGAGTAGAGTTGTCACTGGAGTTTCCGTAGCCGAGTTGTTTTCGTTCTGATTTGTACTTGCAAGAATGTCATCTTCTCTAAATCGTGGATAGTTATGAAGTTCAAAGTCATCAATTTTTTTTGACTCAAATCTGATTTTTAGTGACTTTGTATACTTGAAGGGATCCACGGACTTTCCTTCATCGATAACTCCTAGATGTTTTACTAAGATTATATATTCCCTTTTTAGATCATAAACTATATATCCTTTAACATCTTCATCATATCGTAATAAGTATCGCGGGTTTCCTTTAGGTTCTAGCTTTGAATTAGACCGATCTGAATCTAGACTAAATACTTGACTGCCGAAAGTCTTTAAGTGTGATATGTCTGGTTTTCGACCTATCTATCTCTCATAAGGTGTTTGATCTTTTATAGCTAAAGTAAGAAATCTATTTTTGAGGTAATTAGCACAGATCATTGCTTCTGCCCAAAACCTTTTTCCTATCTTTTTATCTGACAAAATACTTCTATCACTATCACTTAGTGTCCTATTAAATCTTTTAGCTACCCCATTCTATTCCGCGTTTTTTGGAACTGTCTTTTAGTGTTGGACTCCATCTTCCCTCTAAAATTCCTAAAATTGGTTAGAAGTATATTCTCTACCATTGTCACTCTTATTCTCTTGATTGGAGTTTCATGGAGTTTTTCGCTCCATGTTTTATATTGTTTATAACAATCCTAAGCTTTTGACTTGTCTTTCAAAAAATACAGTTTGGAATACCGAGACCAATTATCAGTGATAGTCATCATAAATCTCTTCCCCCCGCTGAGGGTTCTTTAGTCGGTCCCCAAATATCTATGTGTACTTTTCTCCCTTATAAGTGGTTATTTTGGAAAATGGTAATCTGTGTGCTTTACCTTGAGCACATCTACTACAATCACTTATATTATCACTCTCACTGAACTGAATCCCTTTCACCACTCCCATCTTTTTCATCTCTCTTAACTTATCTAGATTCACATGTCTAAGCCTTTTATGCCACATCATAATATCATGAACACCAGCATAATAATGTTTCTTTGTTTCATTATTTAAAATCAGCCTAAACATCCCTTGGCTACCTTTCTCATCAATGAAATAGACCTCTTCCTCAAAACTAGCAGTAAAGACTCCTTCCCTAGTGCAAGTAAAAAAACCTTTATCATCTAATACAGATGTAGAGATGAGGTTTTTGTTCAGCTCCGCAATAAACAATACATCGGAGAATGTTACTATAGATGTCTTTCCTTCTACTAATACTTTCAGATCTACTAATCCTATAAGAGTAATGGTGACTGTCCTCCCATCCCCGTACTCTTTCTCTACGGTGGGAATCTTTCTTATCTTAGTGAACAAGTGTTTATCCTTACACATGTGCATGGAGGCACCTCAATCTATAATCAAACCTACTAAACCTTTCAATTCACTGTAAGAACATTTCTGCCTTCGTGGAATTTCACCCTCGTTTTTCGCCTCCAACTCCTCATCCTATAGGAGCTTATCGTCCTCGTCCTCGGATTCCGCCTCATGTACCTGTGTCACAAGGGCCTTTTTCTTTCCTCTCGTTCCACCGGTCTACCCCTCCTTTAACCGAAGCTCGGTTAGCTTAGTGGACTTTGTCATATAGTGCCTTGGTTTCTTACAAAAATGACATTAATCTTTGGGAGCCTTGGTCCTAACTAGTCTGTCTGGTTTTTCTACTACCTCCCCCCATAGTTTCCGACTTGTTTCCGCAAATCCTTGTTGCTCCAATCGGTCGCAGCTGCCAAGGCTTGGCCACTCTTTCCTCCCCTTCGGATCTCAATCGTATTCTCCCGAACGAGAATTATCCCTAAGAATGAGTTCCATATCCACCTTGAGTCTGGCAAGTCCTGTACACGGTTGACTATGTTCTCAAACTCATCGGGTAACTTCATCAATAAACTTTTAACCTTTTCTTTTTCACTAAAATCTTTTCCAGCACTCTCTAGCTCCAAAAAAAGTGTAGCAAGCTCAAAGCAGAAATCCAACCTCTTCCCCCCTTTGTATACATACTCCTTAATTTTCTGATCAGCCAACTGTTGTTGCTGAATCGTACCACTTTGGTACATCTCTATGAGAGCCATCCAAAGATTAGATGCCCTTTCTACCTGCAAATGAGGACATACAAGCCCTTGAGTAAGATGGTGGAGGATTAAGTGCTTTGCCCCCATATTGTTGAAGTCCTATGTATCAGAATCATTCTCCTCGTTCCTCGGTATAGGTTACATGAATGCCGAACCAGGTGCTATTGGTGAGGTTGTCTCCTTCTCCGTTGCTTTGTCCACCACATCTCATTCTTTTATCTCCTCCCTTCAAGATGGATCAGTTTTCCTTCTGAATCTGCTTCCTCCAAACCCTAGAGGGTCTCCAGGACTCGATGGACGCCCCACTCGTCCACTCACTATCCCCCAAAACCTTTTCTCGCATAGAGCTCGTATCATCTTACTTACCCAGTATATGTAGCCAATTCCATTAAAGATGGGTACCTTAGAGGGTTGGCCCATAACCTTAAACTTTGAGACCTCCATAAGTCCTCAGAGTGGACAGCTTCGAAGAAGCCTCTAGGATAATCCTGATCCTTTTGTGTTTCACCAAGAATAAATGCCACCTTGGCAATCATAAACTCTGACCACCTTCACCCCTGTGAAGACAAGAGTCCCCTGAGTCGATAGCAAAAAGAATCTTTGAATTTGCTCCCCTGAGCAGTTGTAGTTAAATGAATATTCCTACGTTATTATATTTTAATAGTTATCAAACCCAATTCCATGTATCATTAGTCTTAGACATAACGGTTAGGACTACCGGCTACCGGCTATCTATTATTCCGTAGGTACCAGGATCAAATCTTGGTTCTGACAACCATCCTTTAACTAAATAAACCGATAAATAAACTATTTTATTTCCCGTAAATCTGTGGATAGCCTAGGAAGCCATGGCTCTAGCTTCCACTCTAACTTCTTAGTGACTGCGACAAGTGTGGGAGTAAGAGAGAGAGAAGTTAGAGATAGACTGCCTCGGCTTCTTTCTGTATTTTAATATAAACCTAGAAAATACTTAAAAAGGAACCATCAATTTCTACAACCCTAGTATCGTTTTTCACACAAAGCCCCTCTCATCATGGCTTCCCAATAAGTGAACCCAGATCCGTTGAAGAAAGGCACCTTAGAGGGTGGGCCCATTACCTGCAATTCCGTGTCCCCCATTGGACTACAGAATTCAAGAAGCCTCTAGGTAGTTTTTAACTAACGTGCTTTCGAAACAAACCACTGCTACCCGAGCAATCAAACAAAAACGTGACTACACCCCTGTGTAGTCTAAACTTCCTTGATTTCGGAACAAATGGAATTACTAAAAACGCACAACCACGCGATAAGTTATGAAGTATCAAAGATGCCAATTTCTATACAAGCTTGTTGGGAGAGAGGCGGCTTCCTCCTCAATCCTCTAAGTCTTAAACCCCTTCCTCAACCCCTATCTACTTATGTACGGCCTAATCAGAAGACTGTTCAGTACAAAAAGTTACTATGGCCGATATCTTTTCTGTATGGCCTGTGTACAACAAGGCCGTGGAGTGGACGTTTGTGACCTCTGGACTTGTCGTCATGCTCTTCGGGACTCTTGCTTCCCAATCCTATCTTGCCACGTGACGCCCGATCATTTTATGTTCGAAAATTGCCAAAGTGGCCATTCTATAATTCTGTGACCTCCATTGGTCCACAGAATGTCCAGCTTATATAAAGCCTCTACAATAATATTTTCACTATTGACATTGGCAATGAATAAGTGCCACCTTGGCATGCAAAAACTATGACCGACTACAACCCCGTGTAGCGTGGACTCCCATGAGTCCGCAGCAAAAAAAAATCATTGAAATTGCTCACCCGAGCATTAAGTTATGGCAGGCCAAAGATGGCTTATAAGTACAGAAGCACTATGGAAAAGAGTGGCGGCTACCTTGATTTTTTCTAAGTCCGAAGCTCCCTCTCTAAACCTACTACTAGTGTACCCTAACCAATCAAATAAGTGTAAGGTACAATAAGGTACAAGAAGGTATAAGTACCGCTGTACTTCGTGTACGGCTATAGTACAGCATGGCCGCTCCGCTGACGCGTGTCAGTTCCTGAGCCGTAGTTGCTCCCTTGTAATAGCTGATGTCTAACCATATCACGCCATGTGTTGTCCGCCAATATTGGCTTGCAAACCGCCAAATCTCCACTTCGGAATTTTGGCTCCTGTGCGAGCTGTCGATTGGGAACAACATTTGATTTTGTCTGTTTAAAATTTAATGGCGTTTCATATGGGAGAGTATTTCGTGCGGTACTGTACGTTTCACGTTCATTTTTTTTTAATGTCATCGCGTCACTATTTAAATGTTTATTACATATAGAGTACGCAACGCTTTATCGAGACCTATTGGATAAGGCGAACGGCAACGAGGTACGGCAATTATCTAGCAGGTCACAAGATCAATTCTTGTTGTTGGCAGGTTATCTTTTGCAAGGGCTTTGTCTTCTGCCAGTCTTCTTATCTGCATGTGAGACAACCATGACTGCCTGCTAGTTCTTAGTGACTACGACAAGTATGAGAACTATCGAATAACCATACAACAAAAAAAATGATAGAATATAAAATACCCTTTTTCAACACTCCCCTTATATTTTAGTCTATCTTTTGTTTCAGTCCACACTTCTCCTTACAAAATATCAATTTGGGAGAAGAAACCCGCTTAGTCATCATATCTGCTACCATTTTTCCATCAGATCTATATTCCAAACTAATTATTTTATTCCCAACCTTCTCTCTAATAAAGCTCAACCTAATGTCCATATTCTTTGCTTTAAAGTGATGCTTTGGAATTGTTGCAATTGCAATCGCAACTTGATTATCACAAAATATCTTTTGTACTTCACTTTTCATATATCCAAGTTCTTGTAGCAAAGATTTCACCAACATTAATTATTTCACAGTCGAACAAGAGGCCATATACTCAGCCTCCATGGTGGACAGAGCAATCACCTTTTGTTGCTTACTGCTCCAACAGCAAGCCACATTCCCAACATACAACACATACTCAAAAGTACACCTCTTCATCGGAGCATCTCTATAACTGGCATCACTACAAGTGGTGATGTCAGTATTATCCTCTCCCAAATACAACCACAGATCTCTCGTTCCTTTCAAGTATCGCATGACCCTTTTGGCCCCTTCCCAATCTTTCTTCCTATGATCATTTAGACTCCTACTTAATTTCCTTATAGCAGCTGCTATATCAGGACGAGTACAGTTCATAAAATAGATTAAACTACCAACAACCTGTCTATATGGAATAGTTTGCATAAACTTGTTTTCCTCAAGTCCTAACTCAATATCCAAGATCAAGACTCACTCTTTTGAGCTCCCCTCATTTCCCTTCTTTAAGTCCATTGGAGTCATACAACTATTTTCGTTTATCAACATACTGAGGTTACCTGAATTTCTTCCCTTTACTCCCCTCGAGTTTTCTCACTCAGAACTAGAACCTATAACTCAATCCTGAACTCCTTTTGTTCAAATACGTTTGATAAGGTATATCTGTCCAACAACCATCAAATTAGATAAAATACTTGACATGAGCAGGACTATATCGTCGACGATATTCCTTTAATTCATCCTCAGATTTACTAGTATCCTTCTTTCTAACCCTTCCCCGGTTTTCCCAGTACGCTATGAACTTTCCTTGCTCTCTAGACACCAACATAAACCCTCTCCTATTATGACTGTAGTGGTGAACATCACTACGGTCAATATCTCTACGAGGCTACTTCTC
>JBBHKE010002987.1:213576-226999 GCA_037447655.1 Zygnema cylindricum | reverse complement strand
GTTTTGGATTCCCGCAGAGCCAGCGCAAGAGCTAGTTTGGCCGAATACCGACAAATCTTGAGGGTTTTGTCGATACCATCCCTTTTCTGCAGAAATGCGACTGTTTGATCGAGAGTGTCCGCTCGACGGCCGCCTTTGCTCATAGCGGATACAGGGGTGCACAGCCCGGCGTGTACAGTTTCAAACGCCTCGTGCAAGACCTGCGACTCACCTGCGAACCGATGCTCCCTCCGGAAGCAGCAAAGGTTTGCTTCCCTTGCATGATGCAAAATGTGGAGGCAGCTTCTGTACGGCCTGGCAAGGGAGACAGATGATTCATCGATTCTTCCCTCTGTGGGTCTCCCGCTGTGGACAACAAAGCCAGGTTGACGTTTGCAAGTCCACGTGGCGTAGAAAGGAGGCCCCTCTCGACATTTATCTAAGATCGAAAAGGGAAATACTGACGTGGCAGAAGATGTCACAAATCCTTTAGGTAGGTGTACGGTATCGTTCACGCTTCCATTCCGTATCGAACTAAGGGGATGTCCCCATGTGCATAAGTAAGGGTTTTTTTCTGTCGTTTTCCTGTAAAACTTAGCGCCGTACTGCCTAAGTTGCAACCGTACGAAAGAATCGCAAATTTGTAGAGTACAATTTGAGTCATCCTCGAATTTAGGATGTATGAAAATTTGTCGTCTTGTGTTTTTCGACCCACTTCCACGACAAAAAACGTCATCTTCAACCTTACGTTTAAAACACATGCGCGATGTGTTTTAGAACTAGGTATTTTCGATACACAAATAGGAACATATATTTGCACGTGCCGTAATTTTCGAAAGTTTACATTCGATTTCCATGGTCAAAGAAAAGTACAGAATTCGTTGTGTTTTGTCCGTTTGCGTTCGAATATGACGAATAAAAGTACACAATTTGTTTGGTTTTGTCCGTTTTTGTCCAGTACGGATTTCTTTTTTGCAGGGGTCTTCAAATTCCGATACCATTTCACGTCGACCGGATAGGAGACGCAAAGGCAAAGCGCCTCGTCTTCAACCGTGAAACCGCACAGGCTGGAAGGCGGTACGTCTACAATGTCACGGTAAGACATGCGACGTCACAAGCAGTTCCAAAAAATAACGTGCGACAACAGATTGTAGACGTTGACAGCCGTCACACGTATTGTCGACGTATACAATCGTCACAAGCGTAAGTTACGATTTCGTCCTTACGGACATAGGGACACTTGAAAACCGGGTCCTGCGGATCCGCGCTAAAATACAAAGTAATTTCGCTAAGTTACAAGTACATGGGGACATACCCTAACTTTCGAGTTTCGACTGTACCGTACAGCAGAGGTCGCCAAAGTCAAAATTTTACATAACCGAAACCGACCGTTTTTATTTTTCAAAATCTGAGTACCCGACGCCCGACCGGGTTATGTCACGCTCCAAAATTGACAACCGTTAACCGAAACGCGTTTACGAAAATAAAAGTTAGCCGAAACTCGATTTTTCGTGACTAACCGTACCCGCCCGTACCCGGAAAAGCACAAAATTACAACGCTCATTGTTATTAGCGTTAAGCATTTATGACGTAAATGGAAAATTATGATCAATAACACTATAAAATATAAGGAGACGTGGCAGGTTGTAATCCACGTCTTTAAATAATGTTGTTAACTCTATTTTGTGATTTTTGGTTGTAAATAGTAGCGACTTATTAACACCAATAACAATGAGCAGTGTAGTGGTACATCTCCCTTTGCAAAAAAACAGTTCGTGTACCTCTACTTTTTACTATTTTGTCTTTTTGCAATCTGTCTTGACGTATTTTTTTTCCTCGACAGTCACCTCCCTCGAGAGATTTTTTCCTAATTTTGCGTGTAACTCTCATATTACTGTTTAAACTCTTATAATAATGTTTATTCTCTCGCAAATCTAATTTTTTGGCAACATTTTTTGGACGGTTTTTCTTCCGACTACGATACTATGTTATGAAATATGCAAAAAGGGTAAAGTTTTTATTTTGTATGCCTAAAGAAAAAAAAAAGGTTTTACACATGGAAAATCAATTAGCAAAAAACACGTTGTAAAAGGCAAAAAAAAACAAAAAACACTTCTGTAATAGTAAATATAGAAATAACAAATCACATCAAAGAAATCGTCGTCACAGCCCTCATTCCTCACCGTTTTTTGTACTAAGTTGCATTGGTACACGTGAGTTTTCGAGACTAAAGAGTCGTATTTGCGGCCTCTAACGGTAGTGCCGTATCGAATCGGGTTGTAAGCGAGGAAGCAATCGACCGTCTCAGCCCATTAGAAGTAAGTAGAACCAAAGACTTTTCCTTCGCGAAACGAATAATCGAAAAAAGTAAAAAACAAAAAAATGGTTGCCCACACAAAATCTGTGGGTGCGACACCAGGACGTCCCAAGAGGTCACCCATCCCAATACTATTATGATCCATGGGTTCTTAGTTGCGCAGTTGTGATAGGATTCGGCGTAGTAGCCCAAGTATGATCGCACCACGTTCACGTCGACGGGTCTAAGTAATCTAAACTTACATTGCGCCGGCATTTATGAGGCACAACTAACCGAATGTACGGCATAGGTGTCCCGTGCGCATAATACGCACGAAACGAACGCGCAAATACTACGTACGATACGCATTTAATGATGATAAAAATGTAATAAAATGCTTACCAGACTACGTACCCGTACTTTTTTGTACATTTGTTTACTGTCTTAGTACATTTCAGTAGTTCAAGGGTTGTTAAGGGGGGGCTGAGGAATTTTAGGGTACATTCTCGTGTTTTCTCATATATTTCTGTTAAACAACAAACTTTTATTCGTACATTTGTTTACAGTGTCCGTATTTTTTCGTACTTTTGACGGATATTGTTTTTACTTTTTTTAGGTTACATTTTCGTACGTTTCCGTATATTTCAGTTACACGGATTTACATATTTTGTACATCTACGTACATCGTCCGTATATTTTATTACTTTTAGGGTTATTGAAGGGGGGGTATTAGGATATTTAGGGTACTTCCCGTGCATTTCGTACATTATAGTTAATTACAATACAACTGCCTTACATTATCTGGACTCGTTAGTTTTTTAGGGTGCACCTTTCGTACAATGCCGTACATTTCCGTATGTTTCTCGTACCTTCTAGGATTTTGTAGGGTTAAGGGGACGGTATGTTACGTTTTTGTACACCGTACAACGAAAACTAACAAACGGTATGAAAGTAACGAATACTAGTGCTGGGTATCGAAGACCATTTATCGATATTCGATATATATCAAATTTCAGGTACCCCATAATCGATATATCGCTACGATATATCGAAAACCAAAATATCGTGATATATCAGCGATATATCGGCGATATATCGTATCTCCAATATATCGAAGCATAAAAAAAAAGAAATAAAAAATCACAGGTCACCAAAGTCACGTGCCTTCGGACAAAGTGACTGTAAAATCTTTGTCGAAAACAAATACGCTCTTTCCTTGAAAGCCAGCAGAGTCAATGAGATCTTTGAGGTACATTGACGCGGTACACTTGGGATGTACACGTACATAATACGTAAGTACGGATTTCCATACGAAAGTGATCCGTTTTCAATTTTTTGACGATTTTAGAGATTTGATCGTCAGCTTACAAGGAACCATTCAAATCAAAACATGCATGTAGAAACTTGTTGATTGACGTTTTGCGGTGTAACCAATGCCTTTGTGATACATAAATTATGTTGTTAGTACTGTTACACAAACCACCTGATGCAAACATACACTAAATAAGTAATTATATGAATTACAGAATTAGTACTTTTTTGTCGGTTACATTTTGCGGCATATCCCTTTAAGTCACGGAACAAAAATAACGCGTACGTGGCGCATCAGACAATATGTTTTTTTTGCTAAAACAACATATTATATAAAAATATAAAATATTAAATTTGAAAAATACCATATATTGCAATATATACCGCGATGATTTATGTTGGTCTTGTAGAAACTAATGGTATTATTAGTATTTTCTAGGTCTGAAAAGAAATATAGAAGTCGAGGCAGTCTATCTCTAACTTCGCTCTCCAACTCTCAAACTTGTCGCAGTCACTGAGAAATTGGAGAGGAAGCTAGAGCCATGGCTACCTTGGCTATCCTGAGGTTTACGGGAATTTTATTTTAGGGTTTATTTATTTATTTAAAAGGTATGTGCCGGCGGCAGGATTTGATCCTTGTACCTACCGGCCGGCAGGCAGGAAATAGCCGGTAGCCTTAGCCGTTTAGTCTAGCGGTAGTGTTACGTATCATATAGTTTGATATTTATTTAAATATGTATACGTGCGATAAACCATTTAACTGAAATGAATTACGGGATACATAGATCCAGTAATATATAATGTACGACTTACGGTACGGACAAAAATCAGTACCGCGCATTTGTTTCGTAAATGAAACAAATACCGCGCATGTATTTATTACGGCTACGATTAAAGCCGAATTTAATCGGACGGCCGGGATTAGCGCCGAGATCGCGGAGGAAGATTTCGGCGGTTTGTGGCCATCGCCACATCGGATGACGCGTGGCGAAATTCCGTTGGATTGTGGAATCTCCGGAGATTATGGCACCGAATCCGGATTTGACATGTGTCGACATTTTGGCCATGTTGTACAATGTCCGTACATAAAGTACACCGGCAGCTGTACTTTTGCATACGGAACTCAATTCTGATTGGCTCCGTACATCAGTAGATAGAGTCTGTGAGAGAGATAGGACTTAGAAAAATTAGAAGATAGGACCCCCTCTCCCAGAGAGCTTCTGTACAAAAGGTCAACTTTGACCCTCCATAACTTACTGCTCAGGGGAGCAAATTCAGAGATTCTTTTTGCTACCGACTCAGGGGAGTCTTGCCTTTACAGGGGTGCAGGTGGTCAGGGTTTTTTGTCTGCCAGGGTGGCAGTTATTTTTGCTGGAACACAAAGGGGTCAGGATTATCCTAGAGGCTTCTTGGAAGCTGTCTACTCTGAGGACTTATGGAGGTCTCAGAGTTTCAGGTTATGGGCCCACCCTCTAGGGTACCAATCTTTAATGGAACTGGCTTCATATACTGGGAAAGTATGATGATAGGAGCTCTATGCGAAAAAAGGTTTTGGGGGATAGTGAGTGGACGGTTGGGGCGTCCATCAAGTCTTGGAATTCCTCGAGGGTTTGGAGGAACCAGATTCACCAGGAAAGAGGACCCACCTTCAACGGAGGAAAGAAAAGAAGGAGAGGTGGTGGACAAAGGTAAAGAGAAGGAGACGATCACACCAATAGCAACTGGTTCGACATTCATGTCACCTATTCCGAGGAATGAGGAGAATGATATTGAAACCTGGGACTTCAACAATATGGCGGCAAAACACTTCATCCTACGCCATCTCACTCAAGGACTTGCATGTCCTCATTTGCAGGTAGAAAGAGCATCCGATCTTTGGATGGCTCTCATAGAGATGTACCGAAGTGGTACGATTCAGCAACAACAGTTGGCTGATCAGAAAGTTAAGGAGTATGTATACAAAGGGGGAAATATGTTGGATTTTTGCAATGAGATTGCTACACTCTTCATAGAGCTACAGAGTGCGGGAAAAGATCTTAGTGAAAAAGAAAAGGTTAACTGTTTACTGATGAAGTTACCTGATGAGTTCGTGAACATACTTTACCGTGTGCAGGACTTGCCTGACTCAAGGTGGATATGGAACTCAGTGGTAGGGATGATTCTCGTTCAAGAGAATACAATTGAGACCCGAAGGGGAGGAAAGAGTGGCCAAGCCTTGGCAACAGCGACTGATTGGAGGAACAGGGATTCCCGAAAACCGGCCGGAAACTATGGGGGTAGGGAGCAGAAAAAACAGGCCGATGAGTTCGAACCAAGGGCTCCCAAAGGATTATGTCACTTTTGTAAGAAACCGGGGCACTATATGGCAGAGTGCACTAAGCTAACCGAGCTTCGGTTAAAGGAGGGGCAGACTGGTGGTACCCCGAGAGGAAAGAAAAAGGCCCTTGTCACACAGGTACTTGAGGCTGAATCCGAGGACGAGGACGATGAGCTCCTTTTGGATGAGGAGTTGGAGGCGAAAAATGAGGTCGAAATTCCACGAAGGCAGAAATGTGCTTACGGTGGATTGAAAGGTGAAGCAGGCTGGATTGTAGATTCAGGTGCCTCCATGCACATGTGTAAGGATAGACACCTGTTTACTAAGATAAGAAAGATTCCCACCGTAGAGATAGAGTACGGGGATGGGAGGATAGTCACCACTACTCTTGTAGGATCGGTAGATCTAAAAGTGTTAGTAGAAGGAAAGACATCCATATTAACATTCTCCGATGTATTGTTTATTCCGGAGCTGAACAAAAATCTTATCTCTACATCAGTATTAGATGATAAGGGTTTTTTTACTAGCACTAGGGAAGGAGTCTTTACTGCTAGTTTTGAGGATGATGTCTATTTCATTGCAAAGAAAGGTAGCCATGGGATGTTTAGGCTGATCTTAATTAATGAAAAGAAGAAACTTTATTATGCTGGTGTTCATGATATTATGATGTGGCATAAGAGGCTTGGGCATGTGAATCTAGATAAGTTAAGAGAGATGAAAAAGATGGGAGTGGTGGAAGGGATTCAGTTCAGTGAGAGTGATGATATAAGTGATTGTAGTGGATGTGCTCAAGGTAAAGCACACAGATTACCCTTTCCTAAGTCAGCCACCTATAAGGGAGAAAATATTCTAGATCTAGTACACACAGATATTTGGGGACCGGCTAAAGTGCCCTCACCGGGGGGGAAGAGATTTATGATGACTATAACTGATGATTGGTCTCGGTATTCCCGGGTATATTTTTTGAAAAACAAGTTCGAAGCTGAGGATTGTTTTAGACAATATAAAGCATGGAGCGAAAAACTCCATGAAACTCCAATCAAGAGAGTAAGGAGTGACAATGGTGGAGAGTATACTTCTAACCAGTTTGTGGATTTTCTGAGGGAAGATGGGGTTCAACACCAAAAGACAGTTCCAGAAAATCCGGAACAGAATGGGGTAGCTGAAAGGTTAAATAGAACACTAAGTGATAGTGCTAGAAGTATGTTGTCAGATAAAAAGATAGGGAAAAGGTTTTGGGCAGAAGCAATGAACTGTGCTAATTACCTCAAGAATAGAGTTCTTACTTCAGCTATAAGAGATCAAACACCTTATGAGAGATGGACAGGCCGGAAACCAGACATATCTCACTTAAAGGTTTTCGGCAGTCAAGTATTCAGTCTAGATACTGATCGGTCCAATTGGAAGCTAGATCCTAAAGGAAAACCGGGATACTTATTAGGATATGATGAAGATGTTAAAGGATATAGAGTTTATGATCTAAAAAGGGAAGATATAATCTTAGTAAAGCATCTAGTAGTTATGGATGAAGGAAAGTCTGTGGATCCCTTCAAATATACGAAGTCAGTAAAAATCAGATTTGAGTCAGAAAATTCCGATGACTTTGAGCTTCCTAACTATCCAGGTTTTAGAGAAGATGACATTCTTGCAGGAACAAATCAGATCGAAAAGGACTCGGCTGTGGAAACTCCAGTGACAACTCTACTCGAAGCGGAAGACGTGGTGGAAATTGATTCGGAATCAAGGGATAGGGGAGAAGCCGAGTTTGTTCGAAAGAATCCACGAGAACCATCTATTCCGGCCTCAGACTTTGAGGGGGGGAGGAGAAGTAGCAAAAGACTGCAAGAAAAACAGGTTAATAACAAGGTAACTAAACTATCTCATCAAGATGAACCTCAAACTTATGTAGAGACAATGACTTGTCCAGAAAGAAACCGGTGGAAGACAGCCATCAATGAGGAGATGGCTTCAATCATGGTAGCCGATACTTGGGAGCTGGTGGACTGTCCACCTAACCGAAAACCAATCGGTTGTAAGTGGGTTTTCAAATTAAAACTGAACCCAGATAACACAATCGAACGCTACAAGGCCAGATTAGTGGCAAAGGGATTTACACAAAAGGAAGGAATTGCTACGAGGAAACCTTTGCCCCGGTGGTCAGATTTCCCTCCGTCCGCATACTTCTCAGTTTAGCAGCGGCGGAAGACATGGAAGTGCATCAGATGGACATCAAGACAGCCTTTTTGCATGGAGAATTGGAAGAGGAGATCTTCATGCGACAACCCGAAGGTTTTGTGGAGGAAGGAGAGGAGAGTAAGGTATGCCGGCTGATTAAATCTCTTTATGGTTTAAAACAGGCACCTCGACAATGGAATAAGAAGCTTGATGAGTTTCTTACCGGTCTGCAAAATTCGGATCAGCTCAAATCACTCAATCTATGTTTTCGAAGATGAGGAAGGTTTGATATTTATTGCAATTTATGTTGATGATTTGCTTGTATTAAGTAAATCAATGGAAAAAATTAACAAAAACTGAAAACCGATATTAAGGGGAGATTTGAAATGATGGATATGAGAGAAGCAAGATATATTTTGGGAATTGAAGTAGAGAGAGACCGAAAAAGGAAAATTATAAGATTGACTCAAAAGGAAGCAATAGGGAACATGCTTGAAAAATTTCAAATGGATAAAGCTAATAGTTGTACAACTCCAATGGAGTTGAAGAAGGGAAGTGAGGGGAGTGAGGAAGAAGGAGTCATAGTCTTAGACGAGGAATTATCTCCTGATGAACAGAAGTTCATGCAGACTATTCCTTACAGGCAAGTAGTGGGAAGTCTAATCTATTTTATGAATTGTACCCGGCCGGATTTAGCTGCAGCTGTAGGAGTGCTGAGTAGAAGTCTAAATGCTCCCACTAAGAAGGATTGGGAGGCAGTTAAGAGAGTCCTTAGATATTTGGTAGGAACTAGAGATCTATGGTTGCATTTGGGTGGGGAGAATACTGACATCACTACTTGGAGTGATGCCAGTTATGGTGATGCTCCGATGAGGAGATGTACTTCTGGATATGTATTATATGTGGGTGATGGGGCTTGCTGTTGGAGTAGCAAACAACAAAAGGTTATTGCTCAGTCCACCATGGAGGCTGAGTGTATGGCCTCTTGCTCTGCTGTAAAAGAATTGATGTGGGTCAAGTCTTTGCTTGGTGAGCTTGGTCACCTTAAGAGTGGTGTGCAGAAAATATTTTGTGATAATCAGGCAGCAATCGCTATTTCTGCCAATCCTAAACACCATTTTAAAGCCAAACACATGGACATCACACTCAGGTTTGTTAGAGAGAAAGTAGAAACCAAAATAATCAGTTTAGAGTACAGACCAGATAGTGAAATGGTAGCAGATATGATGACCAAACCTGTGCCTTCCCCTAAGCTAATTTTTTGCAGGGAGAAGTGTGGTCTGAAATTAAAGATTGACTAGAAAATAAGGGGAGTGTAGAAACTAATGGTATTATTAGTATTTTCTAGGTCTGAAAAGAAATATAGAAGTCGAGGCAGTTTATCTCTAACTTCGCTCTCCAACTATCAAACTTGTCGCAGTCACTGAGAAATTGGAGAGGAAGCTAGAGCCATGGCTACCTTGGCTATCCTGAGGTTTACGGGAATTTTATTTTAGGGTTTATTTATTTATTTAAAAGGTATGTGCCGGCGGCAGGATTTGATCCTTGTACCAGCCGGCCGACACACAAGAAATAGCCGGTAGCCTTAGCCGTTAAGTCTAGCGGTAGTGTTACGTAGTATATAGTTTGATATTTATTTAAATATGTATACGTGCGATAAACCATTTAACTGAAATGAATTACGGGATACATAGATCCAGTAATATATGATGTACGACTTACGGTAGGGACATAAATCAGTACCGCGCATTTGTTTCGTAAATGAAACAAATACCGCGCATGTATTTATTACGGCTATGATTAAATCCGAATTTAATCGGACGGCCGGAATTAGCGCCGAGATCGCGGAGGAAGATTTCGGCGGTTTGTGGCCATCGCCACATCGGATGACGCGTGGCGAAATTCCGTTGGATTGTGGAATCTCCGGAGATTATGGCACTGAATCCGGATTTGACATGTGTCGACATTTTGGCCATGTCGTACAATGTCCGTACATAAAGTACACCGGCAGCTGTACTTTTGCGTACGGAACTCAATTCTGATTGGTTCCGTACATCAGTAGATAGAGTCTGTGAGAGAGATAGGACTTAGAAAAATTAGAAGATAGGACCCCCTCTCCCAGAGAGCTTCTGTACAAAAGGTCAACTTTGACCCTCCATAACTTACTGCTCAGGGGAGCAAATTCAGAGATTCTTTTTGCTACCGACTCAGGGGAGTCTTGCCTTTACAGTGGTGCAGGTGGTCAGGGTTTTTTGTCTGCCAGGGTGGCAGTTATTTTTGCTGGAACACAAAGGGGTCAGGATTATCCTAGAGGCTTCTTGGAAGCTATCTACTCTGAGGACTTATGGAGGTCTCAGAGTTTCAGGTCTCGGTACTATAGATCAAGGATTCTGCTCCATCGATATTCGATATATCGAATATCGAAAATATCGCGATATGAATTTACCCGAAACCCAACACTAACGAATACAACGTAGAAATAGTAAAAAAGTCAAAATCCATACGAATTGGACAACTATGATGTACGGCCTTTAACAATTCTCCGTACGACCTCGGTGCTTAGGCGGTGTACACTGTACCGAGAGCGAGATTTGTACAATTGCCGAATTCTTCAACTGACGGTCCCGTTTAGGAGTTTAAGAATCTTACCTTTCGTTCGGCTGTCTCCAAACGGAGATCAGACTTTTGTGTCGCATTTTAATAAGGACACATGGCTTCTAATGAGAAATTTTGTGCGACGGAGGGAATGGGAATGTTGAAATCACTAGATTTATAGAGTATTTTCTACGTCTGAATAGTTTACTAGAAAAAGAAAGAAAAACGCTTGCAAAAAGCCTCCACCTCTTTTCTCTATCCCCTATACTTGTTGTAGTTATTGAAAAAGAGAGAGAGAGAGTAGTGGAGCCATGGCTGCCTCAGCTCCTTAAGCATGACTATAGAGTGACTTAAGTCACTTTGAACAAAAGGTTGAGACTGGTAGAACCCAAACCTCCGACTGGCAGAGCGCGACGTAGCCGTTAGCTCTAATCAGTCTGTCGCAGAAGTCCGTTAAGATACATAGGGTTTGATATTTGTTTAACCTGTGTAATGGTATTGAAACCGATTAACTAAATTATAAACAAAGGAACATAGAACTGGTTAATATTTAGTGCAAACGTCATTTCACACGAAACAAATGAATCGGTCATTTGTTTCGATGGCTAACATTCAATGTCAGATTTAATCCGACGGCATACATCGCAGGCGAGATCTTGGAATGGTCACTTTGGCGTTTATGGACGTGGCATGACCTGGCACCACGTGGAGGGATTACATTTGGTCGTAGGAATTTTGAGGAACGTATGTACGAATGGAAGGTTGAAACGCGTCCACTCAATGGCCTTGTCGTACACAGTGCATACAGAAAGGACATCGACCGTAGTACTTTTCTATACAATACAGTTATTTCATTGGTTCGTACTGCTGTAGATAGGTATTGTGAGAGGGGTTAGAACTTAGCGTCTTTTTAGACAGTCACCTCTATCTTTGAGAGTTTCGTATAAATTGGCATTTTTGCCACCTCACAACTTATCACTTGGTTGGCCGTTTTCAGTGATTCTTTTTGCTACGCACTCAGGGGAGTCTAGGCTGCATAGGGGTGCAGTTAGACTATCAATTTTTCCTCTTGGGCAGCAGTGGTTGTGGCTAAAAGTGGGTTAGTTAAAAGTTATCTAAAGGCTTCCTGAATTCTACAGTCCAATGGATGACACATAATTGCACGGAAAACCGTTCAAATCATAGTTGTTCAAATCATGTGATTTTTTCAATTTTTTCGATTAAAATGTAAAATTTGTGACTTTTGAAAAAATCGCAAAATAACGTGATGTACTTTTTGTCTGGTAAACTAAACGCACAATTTACAGGAAAAGTATAATATTCCCATAAATGTACGTTTTTAAACGGAAATGTACGAAATTTGAGGAAATGATACCTCGTAGTTATTGGTACATTCTGTCCAGTGAGTTGAACACAAATATCACGGAACTTGTACGTCATTTCATTAAAAATGTATGTATATTTAGGAAAAGAGACGTTGGAAACGTCACACTATTTTCCCTGGTTGCTTGTCAGATAGGCTCTCACAGACGGAATTTGATAAATGTTTGCCCTTGTGGATGTTCTATCTCGGATGTGTGACATCTTTTTGGTGAAGCCTTTATTCGCATTCTCCGCTACCAGGTGATGATGGAGTTCCAATGTTAACACAGAGTGTGATATTTGTTTAAATATTTATAATAGGGAATTGATCATGAAAGTGACTGTTTTGGTTGCGCACAGTCACTTACGTCATTTTGTCTAAAAATGTACGTTTGAGGTACACACTGGTACAGATAAAGTACTGTTGAATATAAATTTGACGGTCAATCGGTTGGACAACTTTGACTTTCATAATATTGTTTCAACTGCTTGAAATTTTGTCGCGCTTACGAATGTCGACCGTCATAATAAAATTAGCAATTCACACGGCCGGCGAGCGTTTACGGTAACAAAACTACGGCGACCACATGTAAATAAAATTGTTTTAGACAGTCACTTGTTATCATTACTTGAGCTCCACGGTGTGAGCTTTTAGCTGCAAAATTGAAAATTAATCGTCTAAGCGTTACATTGAACTTAGGGCACTTTCCCATGTGCTAAAGTTAAAGTTATTTTGTGTTGTTTTCCTCTAAAACTTGGAAAAAAACGAAAAAAATATATAACCGTACCAAAATATTGAAATTTCCATCGTACAAGTTACGTTGCCTTAAAACTTTACATGTAACGCGGTTTGTCGTCTAGCGCGATGCAGTTTGTCGTCTAGCGTGCTTCGAGCCACTTTCGCGTCCTTTCAGTTCATCTTCAAACTATATTTAAAATCACCTTGCGAGGTGATTTTAAATATAGTTTCATGAGGTGAACGAATAGTCAGATGTTGTCACACGTGTCGGAAGTTTTTGAGATTTTTTGTGCACGGAGTACAAAAAAAAAACCCACTACACATTTCCAGCCTGTGCGTGACTTTTTTCCGTACAGGTCACAAACCCAAGGCTGTGCACACTGTTGTAGACTGATAAGCAAGTGGAGTACTTTGATATAAATTTTAGTGGAGCGTTCCACTAAAATTTATATCAAACTTCTACTTGACTTTCCTGCGCTTTCACCGAGCTTCGTGCGATCTGCTGTTTGACGTAGCGCGATCTGCTGTTTGGCGCAATGTACATTTCAAAATTCCGTTGCATTGAACATGCTACCTTTAAAGTTATAAAACCATGCCAATATATAAAAAAAGCAAAAAAAGGTTCAAAATCTCCTTTTGTTGTGTTTTA
>JBBHKE010002987.1:184704-213566 GCA_037447655.1 Zygnema cylindricum | reverse complement strand
CCCCACTCTTGATAAATAGCGGCGGCCTTTGTTCGCCGTCCGTGACTCTTATTCGGCACCGTTGATGTCGCGCCGCGTGGTCATAAAAATCCACTTGACGAAACCTCGTCAAACCATCCGAAATTGTCCGTACCGCAATTTTGTTCCTCGTCATAAATGCGCCTGTCGCAAATAAAGTACACCTGTCGCATTATGTTTTGTACGGCCAGCGTACATTTTTCAAATACTTCGAATATTTCAAATCGGATCGCGAAGCGATCCGCCGTCCATTTCCATTTCGTATTCCGTATTTTTCGTACGGTTCTTCGCGTCACTCAATTTGTAATTTACGTCACTTTAAATTCATCCGTACAATTACCCCCCAAACTACAAATCCATTCGAACCACCATATTACATTTGGTTACTAAGTATGTGAACATGCGAGCGCACGCATGTACGAAAATGAATCTTCCAAAAACAACAGTTTTCCCATGTGAGCGTAACTTAGTCTTATTACTTTGTTTTTTAGTGAAGATTTTCCATACTACTCTTCAGAATGTTCGAAAACGAAATCGTTACGTCAAATCATAGTTGTTCAAAACCTGCGATTGTTTCATTTTTTTTTATTCAAACGTATAGTTCGTGACTTTTGAAAAAATCGCAAAAAAACGCGATGTATTTTTGTCTAATAAACTAAACGGACAATTTACGAGAAAAGTACAATATTTTCCGTAAAATGTATGAAATTCAAGGAAAAGATACGTCTTAGTTATTGATTCTTTCTGTCCAGTGAACTGAACAGAAATATCACGGAACTTGTACGTGATTTAATCAAAAATGTACAGACAATTTTAAAAAAGAGAGGTTGGAAACGTCACACTATTTTCGCGCGGTAAGTTTGAAAATTGTACGCGAGTCTTCTTCAAATATTTTTGAAAGAAGCCGCCATGGAATATTGAAAACGAAACCGCAAGGAAGCCACCTCCCTATATCCTTCCCTCTTCTCTCCCAAGCTTTTTACTATCCTCTCTTCCAGACTTTGACAGTAACAATCGTGCCCAGAAATCGAGGGGGGGAGTGGGAGTACGTGAAGGCTGCAAACGGTGGGATTCTTGTGGCCAATCAATTATGCGTCTATATTTATTGCAACTTCAAATAAAACGCCCAAGCAATGATGATCAGGAATCAACTCTTTGGAGAGGTCATGAATACAATGATTAGAGCTTGCACAATGTGTCCAGATGAGGTGAAGGAGGAGTTTAATGCATCGGAAACCCATAAATCTGCAAATTCCTCTCAAAAATGTGTAATGTGCGACTTGAATGATCTCACCAGCAGTTTTTGTTGAAATTATTAGATTTATATGGTATTTCCTTGGTCTAAATATGTCAGTATAAAAAGGAAAAAAAAAAGGGCGGACAGCCTGCCTCCACCTCCTCTCTCTAGCCACCATACTCTCTTTTAGTTACTAAACAATAGAGAGGGTGGTTGAGCCATGGCTGCCTTAGTTCCACAGGCAGGACTAAAGAGTGACTTATGTCACTCTCAACAAAAGGTTGAGTCCGACAGGACTCGAACCTCCGACCGGTAGAGTACGGCGTAGCTGTTAGCTCTAACTCGTAGAAGTCCGTTAAGATACATAGGGTTTGATACGTATTTAAACTTGTTCATGGTCTTATAACCGATTAACTAAAATGTGAACAAATGAACATAGAAGTAGTTAAAGTTTCAGTGCGGACGTCATTTCGCACTAAACAAATGAATCGGACATTTTTTTCAACAGTCGACATTTAATGTCAGATTTAATCTGACGGCATACATCACTGCCGAGATCGCGGAACGGTCACTTTGGCGTTTATAGACGTGGCATGACCTGGCCCCACGTGGCGGGATAACATTTGGTCGCAGGAATTCCGGGGAACATACGGACGAGTGGTAGGGTGACACGCTTCCACTTAGTGGCCTTGTCGTACACAGGCCGTACAGAAAGGACATCAGCCGTAGTACCTTTCTGTAGTTTACAGTCATGCAATTTGTTCGTACTTCAGTAGATAGGGGTTGTGAGAGGGGTTTAGGACTTAGGAAAATCTGGTAGGTAATCACCTCTCTCTAAGAGAGATTTGTATAAAATTGGCATTTTTGCCGGCTCATAACTTATCGGCTGGTTAGCCGTTTTCAGTGATTCTTTTTGCTATGGACTCAAGGGAGTCCAGGTTGCACAAAAGTGCAATCAAACTTTCAAGTTGCCCTCTTGGGCAGCAGTGGTTGTGGCTTGAAGTGGGTTAGTTAAAAGTTATTTAAAGGCTTCCTGAATTTTGTAGTCCAATGGAGGACACATAATTGCAATTTTTCAACCGATTCTGAGTACCAAAGTACGAGGTGTGCATATTAGAATAAATTACGCATTTAATAGGTATAATAAGAAAGAGGTCGATTTAGCCTGGGCCAATGCTTTCTTCGCCAATGGATTGCCATTCTGACTTTTAGAGGATCCATATTTCAAGGCAGCGGTGAATAAGACCGGTGATTTAGGTGGATCTTTCAAGTTACGAATCCGTGGTGCAATGAGAAATCATCTCCTATTAGAGGCCAAAGCGAAGGCGAAGAAAGAAAATGGCGAGTTACGAGGAAACTATTTCTGACACCGGTGCCACAATACACGGATGGGTGGGCGCGATCCTCTCCTAACTCTCTCACCTCCACCCCACGTTTTGCTGAATGCGGCAAAACGCCTGGCTGCCGGCGGCGGCTGCTACGCCGTGAGAAGCGAATTACACCCTCCGATGGGAAGGTCAGCAGGAGGAGGAAAGTAAATATATAAAAGAGTTGGAGGCGTTTAAGGTTTGATGACAAATTGAGGGAGTAAGGAAGCGTAATTCAAGAGGATAGAGAGGAGCTAAGATTAAATTACCATTTTAACCGAGTTTTAGGTTAGAGTAGGTGAGCTTTGTCGATTCAAACACGGTGGGTTAATGTGGGGGGAATTAGGCAAGGTGGCCGAATGTGAGGAGGTTTACCCCGTTTTTACCTACCTTGATTGCGCCCTTTTTGGGGCTGGCAATCGGAGAAAGTATACCCATGAGCATCCACTATGGACGAGCGAAGCCAACGGTGAGTGAAGATGGCGCATAGCCCCATCAATCAAGAATATCAAAGTCGTGCATATGGGCAGCAAACCATGCCCAGCGGTGGAAGATTCTGGACAGATAAAAGAATACTTCAAAATGGAGGGGAGTGAAAGTGGCCGTGAGTGGTGGCAAGAGTTTGGCTCCGCCACTCCTATCTTGCAGAAGGTTGCAGTAAAAAATACTTGCACAATGCTCAAGTGCCAGCTCCTATGAGCGGAATTCGTCAACATATGACGATATACACTCTAACAAAATAGATTAACGGCTAAAGGGGCTAATCATCTGGTATGGGTTTTCACTAATCTCAGACTGTTAAAGAAGACTAAGGATGTTAGTTATGAAGAGAACATAATGGCATGGGAAGAAGAGGAATGGGAGGTAGGGGAAGAGGGTTTGGATGAAGACATCATAGACGTTGATGTAGGGGAAGAGGATTTAGAGTAGAGATAGATGAAAAAGATGTATTTTTTAAAAATTAATATGATTGATATTTTTTTAATATTTTGTTTTTTTATGTAGTGCAATGCTGAATGTGAAAAATGTCATTTGTACATGGTCAGTACTTTATTTTTTTGCAGTCATGTGAACTTTAATTTTTTGCAGTCTTGTGCTGTCTGAGAGATAGAGAGAGAAGGTAGAGAGGAGAAGGTAGAGAGAAGGCGACCATGGGTGCTTGTCAGATAGGCTCAGACAGACGGAATTTGATAAAAATTTGCACTTGCGGACTTTCGAACCCGGCTGTGCGACATTTGTGGCGTAGCCTAAATTCGCATTCTCCGCTACCAGTTGATGATGGAATTCCGATACCAACATGGAGTGTGATATTTATTTAAATATTTATAATATTTTAGCGCTCATTTAACGGAAAACTTACAAACTGCGCTATATGTAGATTTATTTTTTTGTTTTACATGTACGGAATAGTACGGAAGGAAATTCATTAACAATTTTTAACGATTTGTTCAAAAGGTTCAATGAGTTCGTTACGTATTATTTGTCGCGATTGAAACGTTCGCACTAATGGCTATGAACAACTATGCTTCAAATATGACGGTGGTAGATGTAGGTACAATATGTGACGGTTGTAGACGATTACAAAACTTGTGACAAGTTTTTGTCACTAAACTTCTCGGACTTGTACAAATGTACACATTTTAGCAACATTTGACAAGTGTTATTCGGTTGTTTCTACGATACGCGATGCATCAAGTGAAACAGTGAGACCTCCATAAGTCCTCAGAATGGACATCTTGTAAGAAGCCTTTAGGATAACCCTCACCCCTTTGTGTTTCAGCAAGAACAACTGCTACCCTGGCAGACAATAACTCTAACCACCATCACCCTTGTAAACGGAAGACTCCACTGAGTGAATACCTAAAAGAATCTCTGAATTTGCTCCCCTAACCAGTAAGTTATGGAGGGTCAAAGTTTACATTTTGTACAGAAGCTCTCTGGGAGAGAGGGTCCTATCTCCTAATTTTTCTAAGTCATATCTCTCCACAAACTCTATCTACTGATGTACGAAGCCAATCAGATTACACTTCCGTACACAAAAGTATAGCTGCCGGTGTACTTTCTGTACGAACACTGTACGACATGGCCTATATGTCGACACGTGGTATATCCGGATTCGCTCCCTTAATCCTCGGAGATGCCGCAATCCAATGTCATTCCGCCATGTGTCATCCGATGTGGCGATGACCAAAAACCGCCGAAATCCTCTTCCGCGATCTCGGCGTTAATTTCGGCCGTTCGATTAAATTCACATTTAATCATAGCCGTAATAAATACATGCGCGATATTCATTTCGCTAAAGAAATAAATGCGCGCTATTCGTTTCTTATCCGTACCGTAATCCGTACTTTTACATTACTGGATCTATGTCTCCCGTAAACTGTTTCAGTTAAATGAACTATCCTACGCATTAATGTTTAATTAAATATCAAACCCTATAGTATGTAACACTAGGTCTAGACTTAACGGTTAAGGCTACCGGCTACCGATTGCTTACCGTCCGGCAGGTACCAGGATCAAATCCTGAGGACATCACATATTCTTTTAGTAAATAAACCCCTAACGGTAAATAAACTAATATATATATTTCTCGTAAACCTCTGGAGAGCCTAGGTAGCCATGGCTCTAGCTTCCTCTCCAATTTCTCAGTGACGGCGACAAGTTTGAGAGTTGGAGAGAGAAGTTAGAGGTAGACTGCCTCGGCTTCTTTCTATATTTCTATTTAGACCTAGAAAATACTTTAAACGGACCATTAATTTCTACACTCCCCTTATTTTCTAGTCAATCTTTAATTTCATACCACTCTTCTCCCTGCATAAAATTAGCTTAGGGGAATGCACAGGTTTGGTCATCATATATGCTACCATCTCACTATGTGGTCGGTACTCTAAACTGATTATTTTGTTTTCTACTTTCTCTCTAACAAAGCTGAGTCTAATGTCCATGTGTTTGGCTTTAAAATGAGGTATAAGATTGGCAGAAATAGCGATTGCTGCCTGATTATCACAAAAAAATTTATGCACACCACTTCTAAGGTGACCAAGCTCACCAAGCAAAGACTTGAATCACATCAATTCTTTTACAGCAGAGCAAGAGGCCATATATTCAGCCTCTATTGTGGACTGAGCAATAACTTTTTGCTATTTGCTACTCTAACAGCAAGCCCCATCACCCACATATAATACATATCTAGAAGTGCATCTCCACATCAGAGCATCACCATAACTAGCATCACTCCAAGTAGTGATATCGGTATTCTCCCCACCCAAATGCAACTATATATCCTTAGTTCTTATCAAATATCTAAGGACTCTCTTAGCTGCCTCCCAATCCCTCTTAGTGGGAGCATTTAGACTTCTACTCGGCACTCCTACAGCCGCAGCTAAATCTGGCCGGGTACAATTCATAAAATAGATTAGACTTCCCACTACTTGCCTGTAAGGAATAGTCTGCATGAACTTGTGTCCTTCAGGAGATAATTCCTCGTCTAAGACTATGACTCCTTCTTCCTCAATTGATTTACTTAAAACAAGCAAATCATCAATATAAATTGCAATAAATATAAAACCTTCCTCATGTTCGAAAACATAGATTGAGTGATCTGAGCTGATTCGGATATATCACTGACCGGTAAGAAACTCATCAAGCTTCTTATTCCACTGTCGAGGCGAGTGTTTCAAACCATAAAGAGATTTAATCAGCCGGCATACCTTACTCTCCTCTCCTTCCTCCACAAACCCTTCGGGTTGTCGCATGAAGATCTCCTCTTCCAATTCTCCATGCAAAAAGGTTGTCTTGATGTCCATCTAGTGCACTTCCATGTCTTCCACTACTGCCAGGCTGAGAAGTATGCGGACGGAGGAAAATGTTACGACCGGGGCAAAGGTTTCCTCGTAGTCAATTCCCTCCTTTTGTATAAATCCCTTTGCCACTAATTTGGCCTTGTAGCGCTCGATTGTGTTATTTGGGTTCAGTTTTAATTTGAAAACCCACTTACAACCGATTGGTTTTCGGTTAGGTGGACAGTCCACCAGCTCCCAAGTATCGGCTGCCATGATTGAAGCCATCTCCTCATTGATGGCTGTCTTCCACCGGTTTCTTTCTGGACAAGTCATCGCCTCTCCATAAATTTGAGGTTCATCTTGATGAGATAGTTTAGTTACCTTGTTATTAACCTGTTTTTCTTGCAGTCTTTTGCTACTTCTCCTCCACCCCTCAAAATCTGAGGCCGGAATAGATGGTTCTCGTGGTTTCTTTCGAACAAACTCGGCTTCTCCCCTATCCCTTGATTCCGAATAAATTTCCACCACGTCTTCCGCTTCGGGTAGAGTTGTCACTGGAGTTTCCACAGCCGAGTCTTTTTCGGTCTGATTTGTACCTACAAGAATGTCATCTTCTCTAAAACTTGGATAGTTAGGAAGCTCAAAGTTATCGGAATTTTCTGACTCAAATCTGATTTTTACTGACTTTGTATACTTAAAGGGATACACAGACTTTCCTTCATCCATAACTACTAGATGCTCTACTAAGATTATATCTTCCCTTTTTAGATCATAAACTCTATATCCTTTAACATCCTCATCATATCCTAATAAGTATCCCGATTTTCCTTCATGATCTAGCTTCGAATTAGACTGATCTGTATCTAGACTGAATACTTGACTACCGAAAACCTTTAAGTGAGATATGTCTGGTTTCCGGCCTGTCCATCTCTCATAAGGTGTTTGATCTTTTATAGCTGAAGTAAGAACTCTATTTTTGAGGTAATTAGCACAGTTCATTGCTTCTGCCCAAAACCTTTTTCCTATCTTCTTATCTGACAACATACTTCTAGCACTATCACTTAGTGTTCTATTTAACCTTTCAGCTACCCCATTCTGTTCCTGGTTTTCTGGAACTGTCTTTTGGTGTTGGACCCCATCTTCCCTCATAAAATCCTCAAACTGGTTAGAAGTATACTCTCCACCATTGTCACTCCTTATTCTCTTGATTGGAGTTTCATGGAGTTTCTCGCTCTATGCTTTATATTGTCTAAAAGAATCCTGAGCTTTGGACTTGTTTTTCAAAAAATACACTCGAGAATACCGAGACCAATCATCAGTGATAGTCATCATAAATCTCTTCCCCCCTGGTGAGGGCACTTTAGCTGGTCCCCAAATATCTATGTGTAGTAAATCTAGAATTTTTACTCCCTTATAGGTGGTTGTTTTGGGAAAGGGTAATCTGTTTGCTTTACCTTGAGCACATCCACTACAATCACTTATATTATCACTCTCACTGAACTGAATCCCTTCCACCACTCCCATCTTTTTCATCTCTCTTAACTTATCTAGATTCACATGCCCAAGCCTCTTATGCCACATCATTATATCATGAACACTTGCATAATAAAGTTTATGTGTTTCATTACTTAAAATCAGCCAAACATCCCTTGGCTACCTTTCTCAACAATGAAATAGACATCCTCCTCAAAACTAGCAGTAAAGACTCCTGCCCTAGTGCTAGTAAAAAATCCCTTATCATCTAATACAGATGTAGAGATGAGGTTTTTTTTCAGCTCCGGAATAATCAATACATCGAAGAATGATACTAGGGATGTCTTTCCTTCTACTAACACTTTCAGATCTACCAATCTTACAAGAGTAGTAGTGACTATCCTCCCATCCCTGTACTTTATCTCTATGGTGGGAATTTTTTTTATCTTAGTGAACAGGTGCTTATCCTTACACATGTGCATGGAGGCACCTGAAACTATAATCCAGCCCGCTTCACCTTTTAATCCACCGTAAGCACATTTTTGCCTTCATGGAATTTCGACCTCATTTTTCGCCTCCAACTCCTCATCCAATAAGAGCTCATCGTCCTCGTTTTCGGATTCAGCCTCATGTACTTGTGTCACAAGGGCCTTTTTCTTTCCTCTCGAGGTACCACCGGTCTGCCCCTCCTTTAACCGAAGCTCGGTTAGCTTTGTGCACTCTGCCATATAGTGCCCCGGTTTCTTGCAAAAATTACATAAACCTTTGGGAGCCCTTGGGCCGAACTCGTCGGCCTGATATTTTTGCTCCCTTCTCCCATAGTTTCCAGCCGGTTTTCGGGAATCCTTGTTCTTTCAATCGGTCGAAGTTGCCAAGGCTTGGCCACTCTTTCCTCCCCTTAGGATCTCAATCGTATTCTCTCGAACAAGAATCATCCATACCACTGAGTTCCATATCCACCTTGAGTCCGGCAAGCCCTACACACGGTTGACTATGT
Source organism: Zygnema cylindricum (assembly GCA_037447655.1). Classification (NCBI taxonomy): domain Eukaryota; kingdom Viridiplantae; phylum Streptophyta; class Zygnematophyceae; order Zygnematales; family Zygnemataceae; genus Zygnema; species Zygnema cylindricum. The sequence goes on along the minus strand of JBBHKE010002987.1, from coordinate 204,692 downwards.
TCATGAACTCGTCGGATAACTTCCTCAGTAAACAAATAACCTTTTTCTTTTCACTAAAATCTTTTCCCGCACTCTCTAGTTCCATGAAGAGTGTAGAAAGCTCATTGCAAAAATCCAACATCTTCCCCCTTTTGTATACATACTCCTTAACTTTCTGATCAGCCAACTGTTGTTGCTGAATCGTACCACTTCGGTACATCTCTATGAGAGCCATCCAAAGATCGGATGCCATTTCTACCTGCAAATGAGGACATGCAAGTCCTTGAGTGAGATGGCGTAGGATGAAGTGCTTTGCCGCCATATTGTTGAAGTCGTAGGTTTTAGTATCATTCTACTCGTTCCTCTGAATAGGAGACATGAATGTCGAATCATTTGCTATTAGTGTGGTCGTCTCCTTCTCCTTTCTTTTGTCCACCACCTCTCCTTCCTTTGTTTTCTCTGTTGGAGGTGGATCCTCTTTCATGGTGAATCTACTTCCTCCAAACCCTGGAGGGATTGAAAGACTTGATGGACGCCCCAACCCTCCACTCACTATCCCCCAAAACCTTTTTTCGCATAAAGTTCCTATCATCATACTTTCCGAGTATATGAAGCCAGTTCCATTAAATATTGGTACCCTAGAAGCTGGGCCCATAACCTGAAACTCTGAGACCTCCATAAGTCCTCAGAATGGACAGCTTCCAAGAAGCCTCTAGGATAACCGTGACCCCTTTGTGTTTCAGCAAAAACAACTGCCACCCTGGCAGACAATAACTCTGACCACCTTCACCCTTGTAAAGGCAAGACTTCCTTGAGTCGATAGCACAAAGAATCTCTGAATTTGCTCCCCTGAGCAGTAAGTTATTGAGGGTCAAAGTTGACCTTTTGTACGGAAGCTCTTTGGGAGAGAGGGTCCTATCTCCTAATTATTCTAAGTCCTATCTCTCTCACAAACTCTATCTACTGATGTACGGAGCCAATCAGATTACACTCCCGTACACAAAAGTACAGCTGCCGGTGTACTTTTTGTACGGACACTGTACGACATGGCCTAAATGTCGACACGTGGTATATCCGGATTCGCTCCCTTAATCCTTAGAGATGCCGCAATCCAATGTCATTCCGCCATGTGTCATCCGATGTGGCGATGACCAAAAACCGTCGAACTCCTCTTCCGCGATCTCGGCGTTAATTCCGGCCGTCCGATTAAATTCACATTTAATCGTAGCAGTAATAAATACATGCGCGGTATTCGTTTTGCTCAAGAAATAAATGGGCGGTATTCGTTTTGCTAAAGAAATAAATGCGCGCTATTCGTTTCTTATCCGTACCGTAATCCGTACTTTTACATTACTGGATCTATGTCTTCCGTAAACTGTTTCAGTTAAATGAACTATCTTACGTATTAATGTTTAATTAAATATCAAACCCTATAGTATGTAACACTAGGTCTGGACTTAATGGTTATGGCTACCGGCTACCGATTGCTTACCGTCCGGTAGGTACCAAGATCAAATCTTGGGGTCATCACATATTCTTTTAGTAAATAAACCCCTAACGGTAAATAAACTAATATATATATTTCCCGTAAACCTCTGGATAGCCTAGGTAGCCATGGCTCTAGCTTCCTCTCCAATTTCTCAGTGACGGCGACAAGTTTGAGAGTTGGAGAGAGAAGTTAGAGGTAGACTGCCTCGGCTTCTTTCTATATTTCTATTTGGACCTAGAAAATACTTTAAACGGACCATTAATTTCTACATCAAGGGGTATTCAACCAATGGAATCAAATAGTGTTGATATTTCTTAGAGCTGACCAGGTAGATCTACATGCGTCACGCCTGATCCATTTTAAATGATGTGTATACTCAATTAATCCACTAAATGGTCAACTATCAATGCCAAGGCTCCATCGCGGTCGTTTTGTGTTTTATAATAAATTTCGCATTTCTCGGACGCATATTATGGCTAAAAGGAGCATTGGACGGCCATTATCATTAGCGTTGTGTATCGGCAAGGTTTTCCTGATAATCGATATGTATCTTTTTTTGGCTTGCTGATAATCGATATATTGACACAATATATTGAAACTGGTGTTATTGCCGATAGGAAACCAATAATATCGGTTTGTCCTCGTGATAACATCGATACCTATAATTGTTGGCGATAATTGTACGCTTTATTCCGTCGAACTCAACAGTCGTTATTGTGTTACACAAAGTATAGAACAGATACGAAGACGTGGCATGCCACGCTATAAACATAAAATATATTACAAATCACTATTTTATAGCGTACTATATTTTTTCCATTTATCGCCGATAAGAAATTTGTTGGTCTCGGAGTGATATCTCGGAAATCCCTTGACCATTTGATTACTGATAGCTATCGGTATCAGTTTTATCGCGATAAATTTCTTGTTGATACACAACATATTTATCATTATAGAGGATTTACTGTTAAACCAACAAACTGTGAATTTATCAACGGAAGTTTTTCAAATTAGAACCATAGTTCAAAAGTAGGTGAAAGTAGGCCCATACAACATGCCTATTGTATGTAAAACATACAATATGACCTTAAGACCCATGTTGTAACAGGGTTGAGTTGCACATCGATCAATAGAGAATTAAACGTCATTTCTAAATTTTGAAAAACATTCGGACAATTTTTTTTTCTGTGAGTTTTGAGGTATTTTTTTTTTAAACCGTTTGATTCGGAAAATCCGACGCTCACTGATCAAAGCAGCGATCTAAGAAGATCACATGAAAATGGCATAACACAACTTACGATAGGACTATTTGTCATATTAGCGTCTGCATTTTTGAACGTCCGAGTTTTTTAGTTCGCTAAAAAAAATTGTCTGTCGGTGTGCGTTGTATTATGATCATAGCCAGATTCGTGCGTTCGTACAAGAGTGTGCACAACTCACACACGTACAGTATGCCTACTCTACGCGGGTTTAGTGCCATGTTTTGTGGGCCTACCAAAGGCCTACCATAAAAACGCCTACTTTTGAACTATGATTTGAACTCACTCAATCAGTTGTAAAGTAAAAACCGTATAGGAGTCTTTAGGAATGACAATTAGTTGTAAAGTACAAACCGTACAGGAGTCGTTATGAATGAAAAAACTTGACAGCGCACATATTGTTGTTACCTAAAAAACAGAAAAACGTGATAAGCAATTAATGTGAAAACGTGTGCGAATTATGCAAAAAAATATGCAACTAAACACCATATACTACAACCATGAATCGTAATTAGCGTAAATGTTTTTCCGTCTTTTAAAACCTCTTTTATTCGTACACACATGTCGGTTTGTGGATCCGAGGGTTGCGATTGAAAGGTAATATTCTCAGCTCAGAAATGACGGTCTTACATTGAAAATTGGACAAATGTGTAAAGAGAAAAGATGTTTTCAGTGGCGGAAAAATATTAACGCTAATTACGATTAAAGCCTGTGAAGGGGGTAGAACGTAGGATGAGGTATCGAACACCTCTTTCATACAACGTCGGTAACCTAGGCCATCAGATGTCCCGACCTCTTATCTTCGAGCAATTGACTAAGGTCGTGTTGGTGAGCTTCCTCGAGCGGTTCGAGCCCTACAGCCATTCACCCCTGGCCCCGGATCTTCTTCCACTATTGAGGTCCTTCAAGCTCTCCACGTCCCTGCACCTTCCCGTTTACCCCCTTTTATCAACGCCTTTGAGCCTTCTAAGAGTTTTACTTTAGATCGAGAGGTTTTCATTAAGGCTCTTAGCTCTTCTCCTCACCTTTCACCGGGGGGCACAGTGTATGAGTTGTTTCTGGATGTTTTGCCCCCTAAATTAGGTGCCCTTGGGTTTGATGTGTTTTCTCGAGTATGTTCTCTTATAGCCAGTGGGGATGTTCCCCGTCGGATTTGTGATATTCTCACAGCGTCCCGCCTTGTGGCAGTCGCCAAACCTAATGGTGGGATCCGCCCTATTGCCGTGGGAGCGGTTTTATATAGATTGGTGGCTCGTGCAATAAGTCTCCAGCTCCAACCAGCTTTCCATGATTATTTCTCTTCTCATCAATTTGGAGTGCCCACGAGAGAGGGTTGTGAGGTCGTTGTCCACTCTAATCGAGCTTTGTTGGATATACATCCGGATTGGTTGGTCCTTCAGGTTGACATTTCCAATGCCTTTAATACGGTGGATCATAACATGATTTTTTCAAAGCTTATGGCGGCTCCATCTCTGATTGGCCAATTATTTCGTTTTGTGTGGGCTTTCTATTCTTTGACAAGCACCCTTTCCTTCTCGGTCGATGGTGATCTCATTCCTCTTTCCTCTGCAGCTGGCACGCGCCAAGGTGACCCTCTCGGCGGACCTTTGATCGCCCTCGCCCATTACAGGGCCCTTCGTGCCTCCGCAACCGCCTTCCCTTCTTGCCATTTCCTTTCGGTCGCAGATGATACCCACATTATTGGGCCCATGGAACAAGTCATGGTGGCATATGCTTTTTTTAAAGAACGTTTAGCTGAACTCAACCTTTTAGTCCAGCCGTTGAAGTGTGTTATTCGGTCTCCTCAGGATATTCCACTTTCATTTACTCACCCTCTTGGTTTTCAAACCCCTTCTCCCTTCGTTGGCATTCGAGTGCTTGGTTGCCCCCTTGGTTCGGATACTTTTGTGATCCAATTCCTTCATGATGCTTTGGAGACAGATGTGGCCTAAGTGGACGACCTTCCTCACCTTCCCGATCCCCAAGTTGCTTTTGTTATGCTAACCAGGTGTTTTCCCCACCGCCCTTCTTACCTTACTCGTACTTTCCCTCCCACCTCGACATTTGTCTCCTCTGTATAGGCTTTTGACGATTGCCTCATGAACGTCCGCCACACTCTCTTAGGTCGTGGGGCATTTGATCGGGAGTCTCGGCCATCGGCCCGCATTCAAGCATCCCTCCCTGTTTGTACTTGGGGGTGGGGTCTGTTATCGACTGCTCATGTTGCTCCCGCTGCCTATTTGGGAAGTTGGTGTCTTATTGCCTCTACTTTTGTTTCCTGTTTCTTTGCTGGGGACATCGCTGCTCTAGCTACTTTTACCCCGCAGGTTTGAGACAGTGTGTTCTCCTTCTAGCGATCTCTATTGGACGCTTCACGTTCTCTTCCTCCCCATGCCCTAGTGGATGTACCAATTTTCTCCACCCTTGTTACAAAATTTGTTAAGCGTGTCCACGATTCGATTTTCAATTGGGTTGTCGCCGCCATTAAATCTGAGCTTCTTAAGGCGCTTCCCTCCGATTCTTCGCGTGCTCGTTTTCTCTTGTGGTGGACCTCGTTCTAGGTCTTGACTTTTCGCCACACCTATTTTTTCCACTCTCCAATTTTCACCTACTTATTTCACCACCGCCCTCCAATTTTGCCTTGGCTTTCCCCATCCTCCTTTACTTGGCTCTCTTGTTTGTGCATGTGGTCGTGTCTTCAGGCCTGATGGTGTCCATTTGCGTTGTTGCTCCCATGGGAAAGATTTGATCCAAGCGCACGACACTATTCGCGACACCGTTGCGACTATCGCTATGGAAGGGGGCTTTTCTTTTCGTCGAGAGGTTTTTTATATTATTCCCTCGCGTCGGTTCAATGTTGTTTTGCTTAATGGTGCCAGTGGCATCTTCCATGATATTGTTCTGGCAAACCCTACTTCAGCTACAGTTGTTGGTCAGGCAGCTCTACATGTTGGGGTGGCATCTTGTGATGCCGCTAAGGCGAAGAAACGCTATTATGCCCAACGAGACCGTATGGATTACTTTATTCCGATAGCAGTCAAGATCTTTGGTTGTTTGGGTGTTGCACTGGACAAGTTTCTCCGTACTTGTGCTCGACGTGTTTTCGAGCGCCGAGGACGGAGCCCTCATTTTTCAGTCTTTACTTCTATTTATTGTCTGCAATTATCTGTGGCTTTACAAAGAGTGCAGGCTTCTATTCTCTTTCGATCAAGTATTGCGGTTTCGGATCGTCGACGTGTTGCGGAACACCCTCAACGTGCTCCCCTGGGCTGGGGGAGCTTACGACGTTGCTTTTCGTAGATATTTAATTGAGTTGGGATTGGGGTGGTAGTTTTGGTTCTGTGAGTTGCCGTGCTTTTCATTTTGAGTTTGGGTGCTTTTGTTTTCCTTGTTCATTGTTTCCTTCTTTTTGTGTTCCCATCGCACTATTTTGTTTTTTTTGTAGTTTTTCAGTTTTGGCCATGTCACCCCTTTTGTACCCCCAGACTCAAATTGGTTACCATTGTGCTTTTTAATTTATCCTTCCCCTGTCTTTACTTTAAGTATGATGATACATTTAGAGCATATAAAACGTTTCCTATAAAGTGCCTTACACTATTTAGGAGAGTCCAGCGTAGCAAGAGGCGCCGGACTGCGGGGATCCGCCTTCTCAATCTGTATGTATCTGTACACTTTTACGGCACTTTCTAAGTCGACATCGATGCGACAAATAGTCTATGTCGCAACACCCCCGCCTCCACACTAAATATGTGCGCCACACCAGTTTTCGCTTCGCGACAGCGTCTAAGCGCCGCGGCGGTCCTCTCGGGTGCTTTTCCAGCCTCGCAAAACGAGTCAATGCGAGTAACCTGTGAGCCGCACGCGCGACGTCACATTTATAGCAGAGGGGAAACCTCAAGCGCAAGCAGGCCCACCGCGGGAGGAAAAACCCATCAGGAAGAAAAACGTGTAACATTTGAGTAACGAACGGCTGAGATTCGACTGTAAGGCTCCACCACAATCGCGTTGGTTGAATCACAATGGACCATGCAACAAAAATGTTGTGTTGCGTGGTGTTTTGTTTTGCAAGTTAGGGAAAGTAAGCACCGGCGTTTTCGTTCTCTTGGTATTGACAACTATTGTTATTTGTTGACAATGTTGATATTTACTAGACAGTTTCGCCAGCTGATTGTTAAGAAAATATCCACTAATGCTCAATGTTTTTGAAATTTGGCAACATTTATGACAATTTTGGCGTTTTCCTTGAAATGGCATGAAAATATTTCACAATGTTGTGAAATAATGATGTTTGTTGGCGTCCATGTTTTTAGATTTTGATTTGTCCGATGTGAAAGCTTCTAAGAATCTCTTTCCTAGAAAAGGTAAAAACAAAAAATAAAGGAATGTGTGGTGACAGTTATAAACAATTTTTGGTTTTGACTGACGTTCGCTTGGCATTCGATTCATATTCAATTGTTGTTGTCCAATGGTCATTTTTTGGTTAATTTTCTGAATTAACTGTAACCATGCTCATGATATTTAGTTATGAAATCACCATCATCATTATCATTGTAAAATATAATTTAAACATCAATTATAAACTCAATTATAAACTATAGCTTTCAGTAATCAGTTGAACAATTCTGGTTTCATTTCCTGTCTCGATTATAAACCATTGCTATGATTTTTTGTAGAATGCTTAATGACCACCATCCGATCATTTGATAAACTTCTCGAAATATCATGTTTTATGTTAATTGTCCAATGTCTAATGTCCTTTGCTCATTATTCAATGTTGCCTATCTTATACATGTCTAATGCAAAATGTTTCGTGTTAGTTAAAGTTTAATGTAGAATGTTGCTCCATGGTTTTATTTCACGCTTGATGATTACTTGTGGTTACTATCAACATGCAAATGCAACTTCCGTGGTTATATCTCCATATCTTTCATGAATTTTCTTGTTATCCAGACCTTTATTTCAGCACTAATTGCGTTTGTTTTTCCACCCTGCTCTCTTCTCTTTTCTATGTCTTAACATATCGTTTCCTCTCTCTCCCCATCTCTCCCTCTCTTGTCCTCTCTCCCCCCTTTGCGCTTGATCTCTTTCTCTTCCCCTTCTCCCCCTCCACCCATCACCCCTCTCCCTCCATCTCCCTCCCCTCCCCCTCCACCCCCCCCTCCCCCTCCCCCTCGCCCTCCTCCCTCTTCCAACTTGTCTTTTAGCGCCCAACAGTACGAGTCCAAAAGGATATTTTGCCTTTGGTTCTGTTTGGTTTCCGACTCCGAAGCACCGACATTTGCCCGGGGGGTGACCGGATCCGATATAATGGGAGCTTGTGGGAAACTATGTGTCAAATCTAAATATGGTTTCTATATTCGAACTCAGGGCATGGGGTTGGAGGACGCTTGTTATTGTTTGAACGGCGATCCCGATTATACGAAACACGAAGATATTTGGGGAGCGGGATATTATACCAAAAAATCAGAATAATCGTATTTCCCTCCGCCCGGCCCCCAAATTTGGCAACCGAATCCGTTCCGGATCCGGCGCGGGCGGTCGGTTAACGGTCGGTCACGGTTTCGGTTGACCGTTTGCGACCTCTTCCCCTCACTGTTCGATAACCAGTAACTATCGGTATTCGTTTTAACGCGACAAGTTTTTTCCCGATACACAACCCTACATTTTACGATAAAATGTGTGACACTTGTCACATTTCACAATATGGTGTGTGACACGTAAACGTTTTTTTTTTTTTTTTTTTTTTTTTTGTGAATTTTCAGATGCATCTTCCTTCCTGGGATCGTTTGATGTAGTGTTGCGTTGTGTATCGGGTAAAAAAATTTTGCGATATGTTATCAAATATATGCGATAAATTATTATCAAATTTCTATATCAAATAAATATATATATATATATAACATCTTCAAAAATTTCGAGACTTCAAATATTTTCAGACCACAACCGACATTTTCGTGGATACTTTACAACATGCTCAATTTTGGTCGGTTACCTCCTTAACGGAGAAGTGATGTCATTTTTTTTTTTTTTTAAGAGGAAACATACTTGCCGGCCCATTATTTTTTTGCATAAAACGAAAGACTCTCCGTTACGACGGACAATTTTGTACACTAACAAAGGGCCCTCTGTTTAATTTGTCGTACGTATTAATGGTTCGAATCACAAAATTCTATTGGTTTAAAATTTTTATTTGGGAGGGAAAAGTGCTCGCGAGTCCATTAACTTTATGCAAAAACGGCGAACTATCCGTTACAACAGACATTCGCCCTAATTACACCGTCCCCATCGTTCCTAGCGTTAAGGATTTCTAAGTGTTGAAGCGAAAGTAGAATCATAAAATACTAATTTAGCACAAGGACACATGGCAGATTGTAATCCACTCCCTTAAATAGTGTCATGGACACTATTTTGTGATTTTTGGCCCAAAGCACGACCTAATGAATGTTATTAACTATAATAAAGATGAAAGGTGCAGTCGACTGCAAAGTACTCATTCTAATACTAATTCTCATTCTCATACTGATACTGATTCCGATGTAACACTCAAAAACTAGCAGATTTTTTAGGGTTTTTTTGTGTTATACTTTCCTCGTTTTGTACTTATCTGAAATAGTACATCACATACCATCGTTAGTATGGTTATTACTACGTATTTCCACTCAGATATAAATATCAATTCAAAAAAGAAAAAAAAAAAAAAAACAAAGAAAAAAAAACTGGGATTGCTAATATTTCACTTCCTTCATAAAAAGACAATAACAACGATAGAAAAAAGGAAAAAACCATTGAAATCTGTTGCAATTAATTACTATTTAATTTTTGTAAGCATTATTTTATTTGTTATCCGTTTATACACTCTCCTTGTCCTCAATTTCTTTTTATTCCTCGTCCAAAGATTGCATCATTTTTTGTCTTTTCCCAATCGATTACTGTATTTTGTCTTTTCTTCGATCCAAGTTTCGATGAGTGCTTGAGAATAAAGGGGTTGATCCACAGGAACCTGAAACCACCCATTTGTACCCCATTAAAAAAATACGTAATTTAAGACTTTTACCTTTTACCTTTTTTACCTCTTCCCTCTTTTTTTGCCATTTGTCATCTGCAACTCGTCTTTTTATTATTTTCCCTCTCTCTCTCTTCTCCTTTCCCTCTCCCTGTCTCCTCCCTCTCCCTCTCCCTCTCGCTCTCCCTCTGGCTGTGTGTACTCTTAGATGGGGAGAGAAAGAGAGAGAGGGAGTGTGATGGGGAGAGAAAGAGAGAGAGAGGGATAGTGTGATGGGGAGAGAAAGAGAGAGAGGAGAGAGAGTGATGGGGAGAGAAAGAGAGAGAGAGGGAGAGATACCAATACCACGACCTACCTGATGTCCGGCTCCCATAACCACCACATGCGTCAGATTCCCTCCCTCCCTCCAATAGCCCGCTCTAGAGCCTCCCACTTTCCAAATTTGTCTTTTAGCGGCCCAAAACTCTGACGCGCTCTGCCACGCGAGCTGTCGCATCCATGATTCGCTGCCACGTGGCCCGTCCTTTACGTCATATACACCTTGATAAAGTAATAAGGGGAGACCAGAGGAAAGAAAAAAATCGACTTCGTTTCGACTACTTTTCATGGTATCCTGCGAAGAGACAAAAGAAATCAATGGAACTTAAAAAAAGACTTTAAAAAAAAAATAGGACTTGAAAAAAGTAAGACCAAAAAAACATAGGACTTGAAAAAAATAGGACTTAAAAAAAATAGGACTTGAAAGAAACAGGACTTGAAAAAAAATAAGACTTGAAAAAATAAGACTTGAAAAAAATAAAGTACAACAATTAACAAATGAACGATAACAATGAATGAATTCAGAAGAAAAAAGATTATAACTGGTACTATGTTCGGTTTAAACCTTATCTACTTTATTTCAGCTTTGTCAAAAACAGTTGTCCCAGTTTCAGAAATTCCTGCAATGTAAAATTAACATACTTGAGCATAAACTTCTCCAATGTAGGGGAGATTTCAGGGGTCAAAGGGGAAAAAGTTAAGGGGACATCAACTGGTGTGAATATATGTATATTAACAAGACTTTAGAGGTGAAAGTGGCGAGAAGAAAGAAGAAAACCGACTTCGTTTCGACTGCTTTTTATCGTATCCTACAATAAATCGGACATAAAAAGGGTGTGAATTTATGTATATCTTCGTAACAAGCCTTCAAAGAAGTCGGTTAGAAGGAAGGAGGATGTACATAGGAAGGAGTTTGGGAGTTTTAGGAATGTTCACGGTAGATGTGAAGGAGGGAGGGAGGGAGGGAGGGATTAGAGAGAGAGGGAGGGGGAGAGAGAGAGAGAGAGAGGACACACAAAAAAAAAGCATTTAAATCTTACCACTGCTAGATGCGATCTCAGAGTGGGTCTACAACTGACCCACTCCACCTCCTTCTCTGCCTTCAGAGCTTTCTTTACCTCTTCCTGGTTCAAAAAAAGAGCGAGGTACTCCTTTCCATCCTGCTACCCGAGCCAATCACAGCCTGCCACCTCTCAGTGGGTCAGAAAAAAAAAACAAGGTACACCGTGAATCGCTATTAGCCTTAAGAAGTATATAGTGTGGAGGTTTATTTTAGTGTTATTAATTCTAATTTAGGTCTGAGCATCGTGGACGATTTTCAGCCGCTTACCAAATTAGGGTTAAAAAAAAAAACTAGTATTATTATCGCTATTTTATGTTTAAGGGACAAATAAAAAAAGGCACCGAATTAGTGTTGTTAACACTATTAGATTCACGGTGTACTCTTTCCCATCTTGCGACCAGAGCCAATCAAAGCCTGCCACGTGTCAGTGCCTAGATGCCACACTTTTCACAAGAATATCACTTTTGGTCAAGAATTCTCGTAAAGTACAACTCGTACCGCTTGTAGCATTAATATCTTTTTTCAGCCTTCATACTCATTTTTCTCTGTGAACACCTGTTGGATTATTAATCTGACGGATGCGATGGAGAGGAGAGGAGAGGAGAGGAGAGGAGACGGAGAGGCGAGATTCTTACTGTCCGATTATCGGTCTCCAAATAAAAATCGGACAAGTTTCCACGGGAAAAAGTTGATTAAACATTAAGCGCTTATAGAGAAACACGATATAATGTTCAAAACAACAACACCAATCCACCCAAATTTTTGTTTCCGGTCTCGTGTGACTCACATCGGCATACCATTATAGCTAAAACACCAGTAAGTAAAAAAACCATTAACTAAAAAACCATAAGGTTAAATAAGAGTAAAAAAAGGGTTTTGTGAACAGTGTCCTGGCAAATCTTGGCAAATCTCCTCCGATTCGAGCCTCCAATGAGAGAGAATTCTGTCACACTGACCTTTGTCGCGTGATACTTTGAGTCGCGTCGCACATCTAAAAGTGTCGGTATTCCGGCAGTCTTTTCGATCCATTCACAGAGCTCGGTTCGATGATAATGAGCTTTCACCCATTCTTCTCTAAAAGATTTACAAACACGTGAAGAAAATAAAAGGAAAAAAAAAAAGAACAAGGTGTCAATTCCGGCGTTCGATTCAAGTTATTCACCGAGCTCGGTTCGACGATAATGAGCTTTTCCCACTCTTCTCTAGAAGATTCAAACATGTGACGAAAAAAAAAAATGAAAACAGATGCAGTCCGCACTAATTTAGAATGATTAGTATAAAAAAAAACAAAAAAAACCCTTTTCCTTACTTGTCCACCAAGGCCACTACATCCTCTGCCATTTTTTGAGCCTCCATGGCCTGATCTTTGTCCAAAATCCCAAAGGATTGTGCCACGTCAGCATGTACTTGCACCTGTGGAAAACCCAAAAACCCAAAAAATATTTTTTTCTTGGTTTTAAGGTTTTCTTGGGAGTTTTAGGAATTTTGAGTGTTTTTTAGGGTTCTTAAGAGATTTTTACGCAAGAAACTCAAAAATGTGGGTTTCTTTTATTGTTCTAGAAGTCTTTTGGTGGTAAAAAATAGTAAAAATAACTAGATGCAAGTAAATAAAGTAATCTCAACATTATCATTTCTAATGTCACCATTAAGTCAAAAAGTTAGAATCTCTTTCCTCTGCCAACTTTTTAGAATTTTTTGCTCAATAACTATGTGCATTACTGTTTCTAATGTGAATTTCCAATACATGTGGACAACGGTCGATAGTCTCACATGAAATAGTGTGGAAATCATCAATTTTGAGAATTAAGCTGGCAAAAAAAAAATGATAATCTGGAGAGATTTCTTGTAGAACATCGTGCAATATTCAATATTGAAAATCAATCATACCATAACATTATAATAAGAATAGCATTATTATATTCAAAAGCATTATAATATTCAATATCGACATCAAAAAATTGTTCTTGAGGTTAAAAATCTTACAATATTATTGAGTGCTGCAAAATCTAGAGATTGTTTTCAGTACAATGGGCCAAGTTTGGAATCACAAACTACATTTTAAACAATTATTTAAAATTAAAAGGGGACGAGAAATTAACAGTGGAGAAATAAAGATTCGTCACGAAATAGTAACAAGACTAAACTGATTGGCTGCAATATATATTTTGCCATCTATTGAATAAATAATTAAGTAAAGAACATAAAGACGGGAAATAATTACTGGACTTATCGTTTTTTTTTTTTTTTTGGGAAAAACCTATAAGAGCTTAAAGAACACAAGACATAAAAAGAAGAAGGGGCGTGGGAGAGAGAGAGAGGGAGAGAGAGGGAGAGAGAGAGGGAGAGAGGGGAGAGGGAGATGAGAGAGAGAGAGAGAGAGAGAGAGAGAGAGAGAGAGAGAGGTTATGTGAGGCTTATGGATGTTATGGGTCTTATGTGACTAACTCCACACATTTATTTTTAAGATGTTCAAATATAAGTGCACACCATTTCTTGCAATAGCTATTTCATGTGCGATCCACTCGCATCTGATGTTCTTTTAATATTTTTTATTTTTTTTTATGATGTAATTTTAACAAATGAGAGCTGAACTTTCCCCCCGCAAAAAAGAAAAAAAAGCCATGAATAAACTTTTGTCAGAATTTGCCTGTCCACACTGATTGCCAAGGCCGATTTATGCATTCTTCACTGTAACTAGTGTAACCTTTTTGTCTACAAAATCACGCGCGTGTAAGCAGGTAATAACGGTACGCCGTGAAAATCTCTCTCACTCACTCCCTCTCCCCTCTCCCTCCCCCTTCCCCTCCCCCTCCCCCTCCCCCTACCCCTCCCCCTCCCCCTCCCCCCTCCCCCTCCACCTCCACTCCCCCCCCCCCCTCCCCCTCCCCCTCTCTCCCCCTCCTCCCCTCTCCCTCTCTCCTCTACCCCTCTCCCCCTCTCCCCCTCTCCCCCTCTCCCCCTCTCCCCCTCTCCCCCTCCCTCCCCCCCTCCTCCCTCCCCTCTCCCCCTCCACCCCTCCCCCTCCCCCCTCCCCCTCCCCCCTCCCCCTCCCCCTCCCCCTCCCCCTCTCCCCCTCTCCCCCCTCTCCCTCCCTCCCTCCCTCCCTCCCTCCCTCCCTCTCTCTCTCTCTCTCTCTCCCTCTCTCCCTCTCTACAACATTCCAAAAGAAAAACTCGAAATCTCCAAAACAAAACAGACAACAAAATCGTCAAAAAAAACTTCGTAAAAAAGGAGAGGAAGGTGAGAAATCATAATTGTCCTTACCTGTGTTCGTGGATCCACGAGACCGTTGCCTATAGCAGCTCCACAAAGACGGTACGGAAATTGTTGTCCTTGTTGTACTGCCTCCAAAATGTACCGTCCCAACCATGGAACGTACTTTCCGGCGTAAGATTCACCCGTAAGGTACAGGGGCCGGCCCTCACTCGCCGTATTTTCCTTAAAGAAAGTACAAATGGCATGGGACAGGTGGCGAGCAATGGTTGGCTGGTCTGTGGGTACATTTTCCAGAGAATTTGCCACACTAAATCCGGTCCCAATAGGGTTGTCGATAAACAGGACACCGTACCTGCAATATATTTTATCCAGAAAAGTTTTTGGTAGTAGTTGTTTTAGGTTGTTTTTGGTTGGTTTTGGTTAAGACTGTAGAGAAAGAGAGACTGGAGTCAATTTCCTCTTTCTAGAGTCTCTTTTTCTCCACTTGCACCTAGCTCCTTAAATCCCACTCCCATTTGATCCCCACTGAACTTCCTATCCAATTTTTCATCCCTCTCCCTTCAACTCCTTACCTCACCTTCGATTCCAAGCTCCAATATTGCGCTCCAATTGCCCACTGACACCTGTCACTCTCCACGGGCCGAGCTCATAGAAACAACCGATAAGACTAGAGCATCCTGGCCCTCCATTAAGCCATACAAGAATAGGCGTTTCATAGAGAGATCGCAACGGTTCTTCGGCTTCGTAGAAGACGTAGAACAGGCGATTTTCCGCTGCAGGTCCGACTGGAAGATATCCAGACCGAGTGGGAATTGCTTCCGGAGGAAATGGGGATCCTTTGGTTTCAGAATGGAAGGCTGTCTCGGGTATCGTTTTACACAAAGGAACTACCTGTGAGACTGTAGGGATGTCAGCGAAGTTGACTTTGACTTTTGACTTTGACTTTTGACTTAGTTCACATCAATGTTGACATTGACGTTGACATCATCAAATGTTGACATTAAGTGTCATATTGACGTAGACGTTGAGTTGTGTTTAACTCTTTAACTTTGACAATTAGAAGTGGACATCGACGAGGATTTGGAGAAGAATGTTGGTTTTTACATTTTGCAATAGAAGACCATTCACATTACGATAAACATGAAGGCTTTTGAAAACAAGCCAAATGGCATTACACCTCTTTGCGACATAGTGGTTAGCGAGGGCTCCGGTAATCCATTGAGGAATAAGAATTTCTGAGAACATTATATCTTTGTACCTTTTTGAATGTAAAAGTAGCGTACACAAGAAAAGTGACTGGCAAAAATTGTCCAGTATTATATGATCATTAGCTAAATTTATGTAGAGGTTCTAACGCCGCTGATAAACCAAACTTAAATTTTCCGCTAATTTTGTTCACGGAACCCTTACATACTAAAAAATGCGGTAACTAATTAAACAAATTGTTGACAAGATAGTAGTTGGCAAGATGACAAAGATTAGCGCGGAATTATGCTAAAACCAGGTTTAACTGTTTATAATCATCTGATAGTAAGACCATAAGCTTTGGATTCTATATGCTAAACAGGAGAATTCAAATAGGTTTGTAGGTATTTCATGTACTTTATTAATTTCACAATAAATGACAATACCATTGCAGAAAAGTTCATATTTTTGACGGGTTAAACATAATGCTGAACTTATAATCCAAAGCTGCTATAGATCATAAACAATGGATTACAATAAATGAACAAAAATTGCGAAACAAAATAGTAAAAACCAAAAAAAAAACGTTTACATCTTAAATGCAAACAAATTCTACATTTTCCCATCAGTCCATCTCAAATCTCATGTGATTTTTGTTTGTATTCCTATTCCCTTCATAAGGAAGGTGTTCACATTGAGTTCAAAAAGAGCTCCCAGCCCTAATAATGATTTCCATTTTGCCACACTAAATATAGAAAAAGTGAAAATGCCAAAAAAAAAAATGTTGAAAAACTAGTATGGTCCAATGTGTTCATATCCAAGTTCAAATGTGCGAAAAAAATTGGAAAGA
Source organism: Zygnema cylindricum (assembly GCA_037447655.1). Classification (NCBI taxonomy): domain Eukaryota; kingdom Viridiplantae; phylum Streptophyta; class Zygnematophyceae; order Zygnematales; family Zygnemataceae; genus Zygnema; species Zygnema cylindricum. The sequence continues at coordinate 188,330 of JBBHKE010002987.1, read as the reverse complement.
CTAAATGTGGTTACCCCACACTATATGCATATTATACACTACAATACGAGTATAGTATGCGGTAACGACATATAGTATGATACGAGTATAGTATGGGGTAACCACATACAGTATGATACGAGTATAGTATGGGGTAACCACATACAGTATAATACGAGTAGAGTATGCGGTAACGACATACAGTATGATACGAGTATAGTATGCGGTAACGACATACAGTATGATACGAGTATAGTATGCGGTAACGACATACAGTATGATACGAGTATAGTATGCGGTAACGACATACAGTATGATACGAGTATAGTATGGGGTAACCACATATAGTATAATACGATTATAGTATGGGGTAACATATAGCACAATTAGGGTATAGTATGGGATAACCACATATAGTGTTTCCAATTGTTTTTGCACTTTTGAACTATGGACCATATGGTAGAAAACAAACACAAGAATAGAGCCTCTATAACCTTCAAAAAACCCTAGAAGAAACTTTGAAAGAAAACCTTAGATGTGACAAAAGATAACCATCCAAAAACTTGAGAGAGTCTAAAAGCATTTAAGGGATGAGTGTCATTACAGTTTGTATTTTTCGAATAGGTCGAAAAATGCGTTGGATAGGAACTTTATGAGAATTTTTGGACAAGTTTATGCCCCATCCTAAAAGCCCTGCAAAAATAAAAATACCGCGCCAAAATTTTAGCAATTTTTTTTTTTTTACAAAATTTTAGCATGTTTCTTGAAAAAACGTCCATCCATTGTTTCCGAATTTTTGATCGAATCAAATTCGAAGCACGAAAAAACGCAAGGACCAAAGCATTAATTTTTATATTATGTCGCCTCCTTTACATCCCCGCCCTTCCGTACGTACAATCCGTACAATCCGTACAATCCGTACAATCCGTACAATCCCTCGCTTTTGTCTGTATGTGTGTGTGCGTGGAAAGGTGTTCACAACAATGCCAGCTGGTCACTTATTATTTGAAAACTCAAGGTCTTTACTGTCCGTACCTACCCTAAAAGGTCATCCACTCTAATAAAGGAAGGCACCTTGGCGGTTGAAGGACGAAAAAGAGATACTGCAGCTTGGTTTAAATTCGAAGAGAGACAGCTGGAACGCTTTCACGAATGCCATGTCAGTGACGTGATCGCGTGGCACGAGGCAGAGGCACGCGGGCGGTACGGAGAATCTTGAATGCGACGCCACGTCGGATTTACGCGCCACGTCGGATTTACGCGCCACGTCGGATTTGAACGCAGATGGTTATTGGTGGACTGGCGAAAGGGGAAGTGGCGGGAGATATTTTGAATTTTTAGGGTTTTGTAATCTTTCATAAGTCCGTCTCATGTCCCCTACACGTGTCAAAGTAAAAGTACAAATACAGTACAGTACAGTACACCGTCGATCGTATTTAGCGTGTATGTTTTTTTCGCCACTGAAAACATCTTATCTAATACACATTTGTCCAATTTTCAATTTAAGACCGCCATTCGTAAGCTGAGAATACAACCTTTCAATCGCAACCGTCAGATCCACAATCCGACATGTATGTACGGAGAAAAGATGTTTAAGAGACAAAAATAATATACACGCTAAATACGATCGACGGTGTACTGTAACAGAACTGTACTTGTTACATACGAGAAACGGATAAAGTACAAGAGGTATAACTGTACGTGTGTATCAGGGCTCGGATTGCCTCAGTACCGCTGGAAACCTCCGGAAGGGCTTCTGGCTCCGCCGCCACATGCGGTGCTATTTTCGGCGGCTGAGGACCTTCTGGCGGCTCCCTTTTTGCCCAGCCACTATAAGCAATGCCAGGCAAGTGGGCGGGATTGGATTTGGATTTCCTTCGTGTTTCGTCTACAGAGGATGGAGGATTCATGGAATAGGCTTTAACTGGCTGATGTTGAACATTGCACATTTGGAAATTGGACATTAGACATTGGACATTGGAGATTGGACATTGGACACTGAACATTGGACATTGGACATTGGACATTAGACATTGGACATTGGACATTGAAGATTGGAAATTGGAATTCGGAAATTGTATTAGACAGCGGACATTGGACATTGACATGGCACATTGGACATTGATCGTTAAACATTAGGCATTTGACATTGTACATTGGAAATTGAAAATTGGAAACTGGACAAGGAACATTGGACATTGAATTTTGGACATTGGACAGTGGATATTGGAATTTTGAAATTGAAAGTTGGAAATTGGGCATTGGACTTTGCCCATTGAAATTTGATCACGATGTTGTTTGGCCATGGGAAATTGGGGACTAATTCATAAATAGGGGACTAATTGGCCTGGTTTGGACTTCAGTGGAAAATTAGTTTCATGATGGCGATGTTCAATTGGAGATGAATTTTCATGGTGAAGTATTGCCATTGGACACCGGAGTTCAAAACCTGAAAGATTGAACCTTGAAGCAATGTTATCGTAGATAGATGATTGGAATTTGGAACTGACTGACGATAGATGTTTGAGATGAAGAGGAGACATTGGACATTGGCAGTTGCATGTTTTTCTCTTTTCGTGCTTCAAGAGTGGGATTTTTTTTTCACCACCATAAGGTTGGATTTGTTTTTTTGTAGGCAATGATCGTTGAACGTTTGACTTGGAAATTGAGTCATTCGTTAACGGGAAATTAGGACATCGAGATATTAAAACTAAGTTTGTGTTGATGGTGATGATGGGAACGCTAGAATCGGAAATATAAACTGTTTGTATTGATTATGAGACATGTGACTTTCAAAAATTAAAACCGTAATCTTGTGAACTCACTGTTGAATAGTGGACATAAAGATTTTGAATCAAATTTATTCTTTGCAAAGCCAACAACCTTTGTATTTGAAATAAGTCAACGACTCTCTTGCCTGTCCAATGTTGTATTGAAATTGTTAGAATGTTAATTGAATTCATTGAAACATAATGTATTTTGTTTGTAATTTTGCAGATGTTTGCAACTGAGGCAGCGTTGCGAATCGGTCGACTACTTTTGATCGAACGTTTGGAACTCCGTTTGGAAATGGAACAGTTTGGTGTGACACCTGTCACACACTCTCATTCTTTTTCTTCTCGAGAAAACAAACTATCTAATAGCCCGAATTGGCAACCTATGTGCAGGTACTTTTTTTTTTCTACTTCTTTTTGAGGTTTTTTTTTACTTTTAAATTGTGCACTTCGAATAAATGCAGGAGCAAATACTTATTCAAATCTAAACACAGAATCGGTTTTTTTTTTTTTAACTTGGGTCATGGGATTTTGTTCACGCCTTTTTCTAATCAGAGTGTTTTATCTCATGAAATGTTTAATGATTACATTTTGACGAACTGATTTTTCTGTCGAAGGAAAGGTTTTAGCTAAAGACAGCGTGACGGTCTTTTTTGTTTTATATGTTTTTTTGTCTTTTTTTTTCTTTTTCTATGTCTCATTTCAGTTCTTACAACATCTACTGCTAACACTATGCTAAATCCTAGTCTACCTGATTTTTTTTCAGTGAATCAGTTTGTTAACTCAATTGTCAGTAGTTAAATTGTTTGTAAATTAAGCTTCTTTTCAAAATAAATCCTTTGGAAAGGAAGCTGTCTTTTTAGTCAAGCAGTT
>JBBHKE010002987.1:146186-183416 GCA_037447655.1 Zygnema cylindricum | reverse complement strand
GTTGGTTTTTTTTTTATTATTGTTTTGCTTATCCGAACTTTTTTTTACATCTCAAATGGCTTATGCCATATATATATTTATTAATATTTTTATAACGATTTTTTTCGATTTTCTTGTCTTTATCACTCTTTTATCAGTTTTAATCACTTTAATGTTGTTTTTAACGTTTTTTCTTATTGATTTCAAGGTTTTAATGTAGGGAATCTCTATTTTTTTATCAGTTTTATGCTGGAGAGGCTCTCTGGGGCCATGTGGATATGATAGCGTCACGTCGCCTTCGATGCGGAAAAAAACTGCCAACACCGGAACCACGGTGTGCACCTAACAACTTTTAAAATTTTGGCTAAATTAGGACTAAAGTTTCTACTTAATTTGAACCAAATTTTTTACCAAATTGGCACTAAGATTTTGACTGTGGACTCCTGTTCATACTAATTTGGACTAAAATTTGAACTTAAGTAAAAAATTGAACCGAAATCTTGACTAAATTTCGGATTGAAAGTTGGACTAGAATTTGCTGTTTGTTTGGACCAAAAGTTTTGCTTTAATTGCACTAAAATTTGTACTTAATTTGGACAAATATCTGGATTAAAATCTGTACCTAGACTCAGGCTTTCACTAAACTCGAACTCAAAAAATGGACTACAATATGGAGAAAGCTTTCATAGTGCAATTTCTTATTTCCTCACAGAATTTCTTCGAATTCTGATAAATTTTGATGTGTTCGGACTAGATTTATAGCCTATCAGATATTTTTCTCGAGCTTGAACACAGCAATTACGCACTCTATTACTAAATTCCGATACAAAGTTTAATATCAAATTTCGATACCAACTCCAATTCTAAATTTGAATACCAATTGAATTCTTAATCCCAATACCAATTCTATTCCTGGATTTTTAATGCTATTAGTAAACTTCAATACCAACTAATTTTAGTTTTCAATACCAACTAATACAATACCAACTCGGCAACTCCATCACTAAATTTCATCACTAACCAACTCCAATACTAGATTATAATACTCACTCTATTACTAAATCTCGATGTTGCCTCGATTCCGTATTTCCATGTTCCCTATCTCTACGTTCCCCATCTCCATTTTCTATATTTCCAACTTAATATATCCATTTGTTATGTTTTTCATTTCCTATATTTTTCATTTCCTATAATTTTTCATTTTCTACATTCCCAGCCCTCCTTGTGTTGTGCTGGCGTCTCCTGATTGGCTGAAAAGTGGTTCCGCCGCTCGGGTGCTCGCCAGTTGGCAAAGCCAGAAAGCTCCTCTCGTCCTTTTCACACAGGTCCGTACATTACTGTTTTCCTCGCATACTGTACCTAGTTTTGTCCTTTCATACCTTTGTCCGTACATTTGTCTTTTTGTCAGTGTATACCTTTGTCCGTACATACTTTTGTCCTTAAGAACTCATGTCCGTACATACTTTTGTTAGTAAACACTTTTGTCTGTACATACTATTTGTCCGTACATACTGTTGTCTTTTACTTCCGTCTGTCAAGATGTTTCTCCATAGTCACACACATCCATAAATGCTTTTGCCTTTTCCTGAGGCCTGTCAAAAAGTTTGTCCTTTTCACACAAGTCCGTACATACTTTTGTCTCTTTCTGAGGTATCTCAAAACGTTTTATCCTTTTCATCCAGGTCCGTACATACTTTTGTCTTTTTCTTAGGACAAGACAAGGAGTCGCATAAAGGCAAAAGTATCATCATTTTACTTTTCGCATAAGTTGAACATAATTTCACTAAAAAAAAACAAAAAAAAAAATCTTCTTTTTGTTTTTTTTTTCATTTCAAGTACAAAAAAAATCACACTAAATTGTGTAACAATACAATTGGATTGTTTAATTACAATTATTTTACATTATGAAAAATTATTCCCACTGCATCAGTTTTTTATCGATACGAATCGGAAATTAATTAAAACTAAAACCGAATTTCTTCACCAAATTCAAGCTAAAAATTTCAAGCTAAAAGGAAAAGCTAAAACCAAATTCAAGCTAAAAGGAATATAAAATAGACGCTTATTTACTAAAACCAACCAACATTCCCAAAAAAAAACCCGTTTAAACATGTTAAAAAAAATTGTAACTCCAAACGAAAACCCCCAAAAAAAACCCTGAAAGCTCAAAAAACCCTAAAATCCCAAAAGCCCTAAAACATCTCTATTAACCCTAAAGTAACCCTAAAAAGGGGGGAGAGGTACAGGCTGACGTGGACCCTAAAAACCTGACGGAACCATTCCAACGGTTGAATGTTCGCATGGAACACATTCCTCTCAACAGACCTTGGAGGTTTTGTCTTTCTACCTCTCCCTCTCCCTCTCCTCTCCCTCTCCCTCTCCCTCTCCCTCTCCCTCTCCCTGTCCCTCTTCCTCTCCATCTCCCTCTCCCTCTCCCTCCCCTTCCCCCTCCCTTTCCCTCTCCCTCTCCCTCTCGCCTCTCTTCTTTCTCCTCTCCTTTCTCTTAACTTCTTTCCTCTCTCCTTATCTCTCATTCTCTCTCCTCCTCTCTCCTCTCTCCTCTTCCATCACTGTCGTTCTCTATCTTCTCCTCCTTTCTTTTCTCGCCTCCTTTGTCCTTCTCTCACCGTCTCTCCTCTCTCCTTGTCCCTGCCATTTTCTCTCTCCTTCTCCCTCCTCTCTGCTTCTTCCTCCTCTCTTTCACCTCTCCTTTCCGTCTCTTTCCTTAAATCCTCCTCTCTCCTTCTCTCTTTTACTCTCTTTCTCTCTCCTTCCCTCTTCTTCTCCTCTATCACTATTGTTCTCTTTCCTCTCCTTCTTTCTCCTCTCTCCTTCTCCTCTCTCCTCTCACCTTGCCTCCTCTCTCCTCCCTCTTCTCTCCTTTCCTTCTCCCTCCTCTCTGCTTCTCCCTCATCTCATTCTCCTCTCCTCTCCTTCTCTCCTCCTTTCTCCTTCCCTCTCCTTCCCTCTCCTCTCATTTTGCAGTGTCTTGGCTGCGATGCAATTTGTCGATAAAATTCATCCTCGGCAAATTCTGGTAAGCATTTTTTTTTTTAGGAGACAAAATAAGCAAAAACTAAACATAGGACATCAAAGAAAATATGTTTAAACTAAATTTTAATATTTTTTTTTCAACAATTTGCTTCAAAATGAACGTAGATTTACAAAAAAAAAAATCCGCATCCATTTGCTCACTTCATTTTTTTTACATGTTTCACTTTTTCATTTTCATGTGTTTTTTCCATTTTTATGGTTTTTATCGTTCTTTCTTTTTTCTTTTATTTTTCCCTCGATCTTTTCGATTTTTCTATCATTTCCATTTTTCTCTGATTTTTTCAGTTTTCCCGATATCTTTCTAATTATTTCATTTTTTTCATTTTTTTCATTTTTTTCATTTTTTTTCATTTTTTCAATGTTAACGTTTTTTCTAATCGGGCAACAACAAAAAAAAAAAAAAAAACAACCAAATAAAAAAAAAAGGCGTCGACCGAATCGGCGTTTTTACTCGAAGCCGGAGGAATAAAAACGGAAGTCCTAAAATTCCTTCCCTGGCAAAAAATGGTCATAAACCCCTTTTTGGGACCCATTAATGTGACCGCAAAAGACGAATTTGCGACACTCGTAAATACTTTAAAAACTTCCTCTCTTTCTATTCACGCAACTCGAGTTTCAGCTCGTTTAAATGGGGATAAAGGGGCTTATATTCTCCGGACCAATGAAAACAGTTCCCGAAAAAGATCTCGACTTTGGGGCGCAATCGACTTTGAGGAATTAGAGAGACGATTAATTTCGGTCGGGTGTAAAGTTTTTAGAGAAGAAGGAAAAGACGAAAAAGACGAAAAAGACGGAAAACACAAAAAAGAGAGAAAAGACGAAAAAGACAAAAAAGACGGAAAAGACGGAAGAGATAAAAAAGACAGAAAAGATGGAAGAGATGCAAAAGACGGAAGAGATGGTCGAAGAATTGTTTTTAAGATAGAGGGAACAGAACGGAACGGAAACGGAAACGGAGTGGCAATTCTATTTGGAAATAGAGAGGAAAATGAAGTTTTAGTCGAAACGAATGATAGTAAATTACGAAGATTAGTGAAAGAGCAAATTGTCGGTTTGAGTACATTAAAGCAATTGTAAAGTTATATCTATTTTTGATATTCTTTTATGTTTTTTTTTTTTTTTAATGTAAATAATTTTTTTATTATGTTCGTGAAATAGAGTGTTTTTGCAGTATTTTTGGGCTATTTTTTTGCAGTTTTTATTTTTTTTTTCGTTCTTTTTTCAGTTGTTCTTATTGGTGGATCGTCTTTTCAAGAATTTAAAATGTGAAAATATAATTTCAAAAATTCGCTATATATAATAATGGTAATGGATAAAAATCTAATAAGCTTTATCAGAAACGCGGTACGGTGAACTATTTAAGTACAACGAAAGAAAAAAAAAAAAAAGTGTCATGAAGAAAAAAAAGGAAAAAGACGTGAAAATGCATAATATGTTGGGCCGAATATTGGTGATGTCACGTTTCGATAAAGGTCGTGGCTGGACATTTACGCTTATTTAATTTTTTTTTGTTTTTTTTTTTTTGCGTTTTGTTTTTTGTTGTTTTTTGTGGTTTTTTTTGCCGATATAGAACCGGACGTAAAGTACTACGACGAACCGGACGCAAAGTACTACGACGAACAAAATAATCACTTCTTCAGGCGAAAAGTGAGGTTGTTTCTTAAAAGCCGTACGTTTTACGCGCCGTATCTGCCCTTTTTTTATAAAACAAGTTTATTGAAGATATGCAAGATTCTCCAAGCTTTTAGGCAATAAGTATGACCGTCTAATTTTTTTATATGTCGAATACGTGACGCAACCGCTCATTCTATCCAATTTCTGGCTAATGTCCTCAAGGAGGACACTAACCACAAGCTGGACATGTACAATTGGTACACTTGTAAAAAAAAAGAGGACGGGCGATGACAACCTTACAATTGGCAAAGGCCATGTGCCATTGACCTTCCCGGAAAGGACTTTGCGTTTAAAACGTAATAAAGCAATTCGAACAGTGAAAAAATACGCACGGCAGATCTTAAAATTTAATGTTAAATTCCGTCTAGCCGTAGAGATATTACATTCAGATTTTGAGATTTGACGAATCTCAGCGTTTTAACACGAGCCCACATCGTACCAACCAAAATAAGAAAGCGTAGGCGATAAGTGCCTTGCTAGCAATAATGATCGAAATATTACGGCCAGTAAACATGTCCCGTACAATTACTGCGTCGTACGATTACTGGCAACGCTCGATGGACGAGAGGCCTTAACCAAACGAAACATTACCGCACGATGAACATACCGCAACACAAAAGTACCAGAAAACCCACCCGTCAAAACGAGGAAACCACTACCAGCTTATACCCGCCGTAAAAACAATGATAAAGAACCGGACGTGAAATAGTACGACGAATAAAATAATTAACCAAACGAAACATCAAGACCGCACGAAATCATGACCATACATTAAACCGAAAGAAATGCAGGTTGACGCGACTTCGGTCGATCCGCCGATTCGGCCAATATCCAAACAAATACATCAACCCTAATTGCTTTCAAAAAATGACAAAGAGGGTGGCCGTGGTGGCAGTAATGGTGGACGTGGCAAGGAAGAAATGATTTATTTATTTTTGTTGTTTTTGTTATTTTCATTTTTTTTGTTTTAAGTTGCTTGGATGTTTTGAAATCCATGTTGTTGATTTTTTTTTTCAAAATCGACCGCTTTTTGCTCTGTTTCGTTTTTTTTTAAACGTCACAATAGGTACAAGTGTTTAAAAGACAAAAAAAAAAAAAAAGAAAAAAAAAAAAAAAAAAAGAAAAAAAAAAAAAAAAGGAAAAAAAAAAGAGAAAAAAAAAAAAAAAGAAAAAAAAAAAAAAAAAAAAAAAAAAAAAGAAAAAGAAAAAAAAAAAAAAAAAAAACAAGGAAAAAAAAAAGACAAGGGAAAAAAAAGGAGGAGAAAAAAAAAAAGAGAAGAAAAAGAAAAAAGAGAAGAAAAAAAGGAAGAGCCCTACACGTACAAGAATCAAATAATCTTAGCTCATTGTTAAAGCGTACACAAATTTAAAAAAAAACGCAAAAAACTTTTAGTCAAGCAGCAAAAACCGATAATACCTCGGTTCGATCCATTTTTATTTTTCTAATTCAACCATTTCCAATTAAAATGTAAAATTTAAAATTAAACCTTCCAATTAAAAAATGTACAAACCATATTTGTTGATGACATCATCTACTTTTTCTGGTACAATTATCTACAAATTTAACCTTATCTTTATCCTTTCCGGAGACGGATCCTCGGGTAACTGAACAAACGCCTGCGGAAAACTACAATGACCCTCTCCTTTTCCTTCCTCGATTTTCTTAATATGGTCTCATCCGGAAAATGCCTCCATATGCTGACGATTCCCTCTCTTTCTTTATTTTGCCGGATTGTTTTTTTCTCGGATTATCCACTACAAAACAAAACTTCGATTTACAAAATTCCTGTCATCGTTGACTCAAAAAAAAAAAAAAAAAAAAAAAAAAAAAAAAAAAAAAATCGAAAAAAACACGAACGCGTCCATTTCTCTTTTTTCCTCCCATTTCCTACCACAAAAAAAAGACCTTTTTCCCCACTTTATTTTTTCTTTTCCCTTCTTTTTCCCCTATTCGCTTCCATTATAAACCGAATTTTACCAAAAAAAATCTAAAAAAAAAAAAAAAAAAAATTGTACCTTCCCGATCTCAAAAATGTGGTTCGAATGAAAACTTCAATTTAACAAAAACTGGTCGGTCATCGTTGACTTCGATAAAAGACAAAAGCAGATACGGAGGAGTCCAACATTTCGGACGATATTTTTCCTTCGTGGACCAACAGCTGTAGCCATGCTATCGCCTTACTCGCCTGCAAATTATTACCCATTTAGTACCCTTTTAAAAACCAAAAAAAAAAACCTCAAAGCACGAAAAGAAGCCCATTGAAAACCCTCAAAGAGTCCCGAAAGTGCCCTAAAAGAAACCCTAAAAAAAGACTTAAGAAACTCTAAAAGAAGACTTAAAAACCCTAAAAGAAGACTTAAAAAACCATAAAAAAAGCCGTAAAAAAACACAAAGAGACCTCAATTTTTCCTCATTGTAAACTTTTTTTATTGTTTTTTTATTGTTATTGGCCCTTTTGCTTACCTCTCCTTTTCTGTAATCTGTGCGCTGCCATGACTTTCGCTTCAGTAGGGGAAGGGGAGGGGGAAGGGGAGGCGAGGGGAAGGGAGAGGAGAGGAGGGAGGGAGGAGGGGGGGGGAAAGGGGAGGGGAGGGAAGGGGAGGGGAGAGGGGGGGGAGGCGAGAGGGCAAGAAGACCTTTAAAACTTACCTCCGGGGGGATATCGGTTTCCCCGATTCTCGTTAAATTGCTCTTATTGCTCACCAAAACTCGAATATATTGCCCTAAATACTGCAAAAAAAAGTCAAAAAAATGGGTCAAAATAGAAAGAAAATTCTCTCAAAAAGGCAATTTACATATCTGTTTTACAAATTTCTATTAAGACTTCAGAATTTTTTACTTTCAACTATAGCTATTTCAAGGCATTTTTATACTGTTTCTAGAAAAGATGTAAGCATATTTATACTTGTACTTGCCTATTTATGCTTATTCATATTTAATAATATTATTACTTATTCTGGGTTATTCTTGTTTATCAATTAAAACCATATATATAGTAAGAATTGTCTTCAAGTGTTAAAAAAAGAAAAAAAAGAAAACGAGTAGAAAACACACAGGCTCTTATTTGAAATCCAACACTAAAAAAATCGCTTTTCTACTTACCAAAATACTTCAATCACAAAAGGTTAAAAGATAAAAATCTTCTTTAAGTACATTCTAATATAGTGGTTACCTGGACATAGTTGGTGGTGTGAATACTAGTACAAGTGGTTACCTGGACATAGTTGGTGGTGGGAATACTAGTACAAGTGGTTACCTAGACTACTACAAGTGGTTACATGGACATAGTTGGTGGTGGGAATACTAGTACAAGTGGTTACCTGGACATAGTTGGTGGTGTGAATCGGATGGACTTGTCGAAGAAGAGATGCCATTCCATAAACCTAAAAAAAAAAGAAATAGGAAAAAGAAAAGACAAAAGATACATAATTGTTGCGAAAAACAAAAAACTAAAACGATTTAATGTATACATGCTTATACATCACTGTGTAACTATATATACGTATATTTTATGTATTTAAATACAAATACACATAGATGTATATATATTGTGTGCATATAAATACATAAATTGTATATATATGTTTGTGTGTATATACATAAATATACGTATATTTAAATAAATGTATAAATATAAATATAATTGTATATGCTTTGGAATGAAAAAAAGAGTAGGGAGAAAACCTTCGGAGACCTTCTCGTAACCTCAGGAATGAAAATTAAAAGGTACTTTCTTAAAGTTTCGCGACTTTAAGAAACCTAAAAAAATACTTAAAAAACCTCATTAAATAAAGACAAAAAGGAAAAGAAAGTCAAATAATTATGATAGGCCCAGAAGCTTTTCTTTGAATGAAAATTGAAAGATTTGAAAAAAATATATTAGATATTAGAAAGTCACCAGAAATAGCTACAAAACATGTAAAAGAAAGAAAAAAATCTCAGGTTTGTTACTAGGAATATAAGTAAAATAAAAAATAAAAAATAAAAAAATATATTGCTTTGAAAAACCCCATTTTATCATGGACAGGACTCATTTCAACAAAATTAGCAATAATAATAATAACAATAAATAACTACAATTATAATAACAATAATTATAATAATAACAATATGTCGCCATGTTTTGATCATCGATAAAGAGTGTATTTCAACACAAAGAAAAAAGAAAAAAAATGCAATTACACGATAACAAAAGGCATTTAATACATACCCATTCCACAAATTATTTTAAAAATTCAAAAAAAAGAAACTTACCAGAGCTGCACAATCGATAGCCCCTTTTCTACTTTTTGAGACGAGGGCCGACAAATGGGGGTCCAAAACATATTTAGGAAGCTGTTTTTCCCAAAAAAAAAAAATAATAACAATAATTGTAAAAAATAACAATTTCCATCGCCTGTAAAATAGTATAAAATAAGAGCCTATAGGTTTGTAGAAAAAAAACTCTTTAAAAACATATTTAATTTTTTTTCATAGTTCTGAAATGAGGCTACTTGCAAAACATTAAGAGTTTTTTCAATTGGAGGTTTTTAAAAGGAGTAGAAGAAAATTTGAAGGAATTTTTAGTAGTTTTAAACATAAATAGAGGTTTTAAACGAATTTTAAGAGTTTTCGACGGTTTCTAAAAGAATTTTAAGAAAAAAAAGATGTACAACAAATTTTAGAGTTTTTGAGAGATTTTGAAAAAAAAAAATTAAGAAAAAATTCACATTATTTTGGTTGTTTAATATAACCAGAAGATTTATCTCTGAAAGAAGTTTTTGTGAGGCATCGAAAAAGTGAAGAAAAATATCAATTCACGATAATTAATAAAAAAAAAAAGACGAATCAAGGAAAAAAAAAAACGCTTTCTCCTCGACACCCTTTTTTACAAAAAAAAAAAAATTACAAAAATGTTAATAAAACCGAAACCAAAAAAGAAAAAAAATCTTCTCACCTGCCATATCGTGAAGAGGGAAAGAAGTAAAGATAAATGTTCTGTAACTTTTTCAGTTATTAAAATTTGAAAAGAGGGAGAGTGGAGACCGAGTGATTGTAATTGAGACGATAAACTTTCAATCAAAGATTTGAAAGATTCTAGAGAATCATCTTTTTTGTCTTCTTCTGACCTCTCATCCTCTCCCTCTCTCTCCCTCTCCTGCAAAAGAAAAAAGAAAAAAAAAGATTCAAGATACCAGAAAGTGGAATTCCAAAACCCCCCACAACATTTTTTCAGATAAGACATAAGATCCATGGGCAAATGAGAGAAAAGTGGAGTTCTAGTTCTATTTATTCATTTATTTCTTGTTTTTTTTGCTTATTTTCTTTTGACACGTGGGATCTATATGAAAGTTTCCAAGATAAGTTTGTTAAAAAAATTTAGCATTAGCTGCCCAACCAGAAACGAGAGAGAGAGACAGTGAGAGAGAGAGAAAAAGAGAAATAGAGAGAGAGAAAATAGAGAGAAAAAGAGAGACAGAGAGAGAGAGAGAGAGAGAGAGAGAGAGAGAGAGAGAGAGAGAAGAAAAAAACAGAAAAAAGAAAAATCAAAAATCAAAAATCAAAAAAAAGATATTGATTTACGTTATCGATCTATGAAATTGCCACAATATACAATATTTACTTATTCTTCATAGGTCATACTTTATTAACTTAATTAAGTACGTAATAACTTATTGACAAATTAACTAACATACTATATTAACTTATTAACATAATTTATTAACTGATAGCTTATTAACATACTTTATTAACTGATTAACATACTTTATTACTCTATTAAACTTATTACCATACTTTATTAAACCTATTAACATACTTTATTAAACTTATTAACATATTTTATTAAACTTATTAACATACTCTATTATACTTATTAACATACTTTATTAAGTTTCGCAAAAACCGAGGAAACATCTCCCAAAAGAGAGTCATTAAGAGCCATGGCTGTTTTTGCCACCATGCCAGCTGTCATCTGCAAAAAAATGAATAAATAAATAAATGAATAAATAATTAAATAAAGGTAGATAAAGAAATACGAGTCATTGATATCCGTACAGACTACTTAAAAAAAAATTGCAAAATAGGAATTCATGTTTATAAAACAGCAGTTGACTTTATGATCGTTCTTAAATTTAAATTGCAGTTTATGAAATTGCAATTATTACCGAAATATTATCGAAGATGCAGTCATTATTGCAATTGCAATAACAATCATTATTGATTATTATCGAAATTGAAGTCAAAGAAAAGTTGTGTTTAGAGAAATTTTGATTACCGAAACAGCAAAAGTTGAAAAAAAGGAAAAAAAATAGTGTCTAAACGGCATCATATAACTGTAAATGTTAACTGTAACTGCAAATGTAACTAGAACTGCTAACTACAACTATTAACTGTAGCGGCAGCATGTACATGTAACTGTTATCTGTTAACTGTAACTGTAACTATACCTAGTACTCGCAGTTGTTGGACTGAAAAACCCTTTGAAACCCTCTTGAAGAAGGCAATTAGAGTTCATCTGTTTGTTCATAATGTGTAAATTTTGTGGCCCGGATTTACTCCTTTGCATGAGTGCTATCATTTCAACTAACAAGTGTAGATTGTATTTTAGGGTTCTCGAGTTCAGGGTTTTTTCAGGGTGTTTTTTTTTTAGGGTTTTTTTGGTGGGGGGGTTGTGTCAATATTTCTTCTCTGCAGGAGAGACCAGTCCAGTCAAATATTTTCTGCGTAATAACTCAAGGCTGATCATTTCTCTTTTATCAACAGATTTGTGGATTTTATCTTTTATCAAATTGGTTTCTCTAATTTAAATTTCTCCTCCTCAATTTTATTTTTTTAGGCTGGTGATCGTGGGGTTACACGTGTGAGGTCAGGAGCCCTCCCAACTGCTTCGGGACAACAAAAATCGACTAATGGCCCAAAGTATGTCATGTGCTCTTTTTTTTTTCAATTTATTTAGGGATAGGGAAACAACTGGAAGACTCTTTTTCCTCACACGTGAATTTGCATTACCGGTATTTGTTTTTTCACACAAAATTCTATCCTTCCATACTGAGCAGAGGAAGAGATTTTGTCATATTTTATTGGTGAAGACTATTTATTCTTTACATGAAGGATTTCTAGTGGATTACTTTTCCTATGACTGTTTACTTCAAACGTTTCTGTTACTGTGAGCTGTGAGCTGTTCCAGTCACTGTCTATCATTCGTTTTCTGTGATTTTTTCAGATAGTATTGCAGTTCTTTCAACTACTTCTGTTGTCGTCGACTACTGTGTCTGCTTGTCCTTTTTTTTCTTGTTACTGTTTTGGTTCCCATCGACTCTTTCCGCTGACGGAGTTGCTTTTGCTGTGGAGTGTCAGACCAAGGTTACAGTCAGTTTCTGGGTAATAATCGATGAAGTTATTTTTTGATATATGATAATCAGATTGTCATGCACTTCAGAGAAATGTCGTTTCCGCGTCTGATAGTGGCAGTATTCTGGTAGGTGGTTTTCCGTTATTCATTTTACTTTCCTGGTTTTCCTGGATGGGATTTTTTTTGAAACAGTAGATCAGGACCACTTACTCAAGGAAGGAAAGAACCAGTGACAAAGTAAGTTCCTGAATTCAGAAGGAAATTTTATTTCATTTTGTTTCACAATAAGAGGTTCTTCCTTTGTTCTAAACTCGCTTTATCTTTTCAGCATGCCTTCTCTCTCTATTAGCTTATTTCTTCTCTTTTTCTTCTCCGTTGTCTAATTTTTTTGGTTTTTTCTCACTTTGACGTTGCCAAAACAGTTGTGATAATGTTTGAGGATGGTTCTGGAAAAGGTTTTAAAGAAATCTGTGTTTTTTTCTTCTTCCTCTGTTTCAATTGTAAAACTATTCTGGAAAAGTCTTTTTTATGTGTGTTTTTTAATTAGTTAATTTGTGTATTTACCTAGGCGCAATTGGTATCTTTCAAGTTTTGCAGGTATGTGCCCTTGTGTTCTGTTTCAATAATCTTATGCCTGTTTCTTTTTTGCAAAAAACTAAACCTTTTGCATCTCCTTCAGATATTTGGTTTCTTCCTTTTTTTCTGTTTAATGTGTTTTTCTTATTGTCGAACCTCGCTGCAAAGCAACGAGTTGTTCAATTCATAAGCAAATTGTCTGGAGTAGGTGAAGACTTCTTAGACCACCAACATTTGTTAAGAAAATGTGCATTGTTTTTTTTTTCCTAACAGCAATCCTGAACGGTTGGATGAATGTATGTGTTTTTTTTCCCCTTTTTATTTTCTGTTTTTTGGTTGAACAGAGGAAGGTTTGAAGTCTTTGAAGATGATGATGATCAGGATGAGGATGGAGAAGCGGACGGTTCGGATTGGCACGAAGATCTGCAAAAAAGAAATATTAATGTCTCGATGTCTGACAGAAATTTGAGTAATAGATCGTGGTTAAGGGAATCTGACAGGTAGATTTTTCACTGACCCTCTGTTTCCCACTTTTACTGGGACTTAAAACTTGCAATTGCTAGATTTTTTTCTCGTGCAAGTCTTTTGAGTATGTTCTGCAGTTTACATGCTATCAGAAATTGGATTTATTTGTTTTTCTTTTGAATCCTTTCTTCTACGAAGTGTTCGAATGTTAATACTATTATTACCACTATCTTTTCTTGTTTAGATATATTAATGTTAAAATTATAATGTATTTAAAACTTGTATAACACCGAAGCAACCCTATTTATGTGGAAGTTTACATATACTTGTATATCTATTTCAGTAAATTTGCTAATTGCGTAAATGACACTAATCGGTAGTGTTGTGTATCGGCAAGAAATTTATCGCGATAACACCGATACCGATAGTTATCGGTTATCGAACGGTCAGGGGTCCCGATATATCGCTCCGAGACCAACAAATTCCTTATTGGCGATAAATGGAAAAAGTATAGTACGCTATATAATATTACTTTATAATATTCTGTATTATATTTTTCACTGTATATAGCGTAGTATGCCACGTGTAACAATCTGTTCCGTACTGTGTAACAATATCTTCCGTACTGTGTAACAGAATAATGGCGGTTCAGAACGACGGAATCAACCGTACAATTGTACGGTACGAACCGTACAATTATCGCCAATGGTTATCGGTACCGGTGGTATCGCGAGAAAAAACCGATATTATCGGTCTTTTATCGGCGATAACACCGGTGTCGATATATCGTGCCAATATATTGATTACCGGCAAGCCAAAAAAAGGTACATATCCATTATCGGCAAAACCCAGCCGATACACAACACTACACCGTGAATCGTTATTAGACTATAGAAATTATTAGTGTTAATAATTAATTAGTGTCATTAATGTTAAATTGTGTATTAATCCCATTTTCAAAAGAATGATTGATTGTAATTTCTCCATAACGTTGATTTAGGTACACCGGATCTGCAGTCATTACATATACAGTAAAATAGGTTAAAGTACAAAATCTGACAATCCGTGTTAGAATTATTCTTGTGTTAGAATCTTCAGGCTAGCTATTTATTGTTAATAACGCAAACTAGCATTTCAGTTTGCGTTATTTAGCTAGTAAGTAGTATTCCAGTTTGCGTTATCTAGCTAGTTATAGGATTAGAAGTTATGATTCCTACCTAGCTCAGTTTTTGCTTCAGTTTTAGTTTTCTTCTTCTATCTCTTAAATTCTGTGATAAGCTCCTGGCGCTTCTTAGAAGCGCACACTGTCACTTCTGACACCTGATCTTTTCTCCAGTTCTCTGACACCTAAGAATCTTTTGCCGCTTTCGACATAAGAGCCAAGTGACCTTTCAAAGGTCACATCAGCCAACTAGATCTCGAAAGGTCACAATCGTGACTTTCTCACTCTACTTAATGACTGCCTTGTATTTTTTAGAAACTATCAAGAAATACAATTTGTCTTTCTTTGCCCTTGTCTTTTCTCTACCACCTTCATCCTACTTTGTCTGCTGCCATGTCATCTATTCCTATAATCCGTACCACGTCGCGTCCTTTTACTGTGATTAATCTACAATTCTAATTTGGGTTTGCGAACACGTTTGTCGCAAACTCGACTCCAAGGTTATTTTAAGCGCGGTTCTGTATGCGACGTACATAAGTTAACTACCATTTCCGCACGATTTTCGGTCACGAAGTAGTGTTGTAAGAAAAAACACATTCCGTACACCACACTATTCATGAAATAAGTACGGCATGACCATTAACGCTAATTTACAAGAACCGTAATTAACGTCAAGGAAAAATTAGATTTATTCATTGTATTTCGGATATCAATGTCAAAATTTTGGGGTGCCGATATAGAGTACATAAGGCTAATAACGATTCACGGTGATATATACATGTATATATATATATATATATAGATATATATATATATATATATATATTTTTTATATATATCTATATATATATATATATATATATATATATATATGTATATATATATATATATATATATATATATGTATATATATATATATATATATATATATATATATATATATATATATATATATATATATATATATATATATATATATATATATATATATATATATATATATATATAAAATATGAAATATGAAAACCTATACCTGGGCATAAGATCGCAATTGGTTTTTTTCGATCCTTGTCGGTATTTCCTTCAGTTTCTCCGTTTGAATGGTCATGGCTTCATTTAAAATGCTCAACATGGTGGTCTGAAAACTCCACCCCAATCTTCGTATGTATAATGTACATATTAATAGATATATAAACATGTGTTTTTTTTCAAGTCATTAGCTTTGTATTAATAGAAACATAGAAGTAATGTCTTTTTCAAGAAAAGTAAATTTCAAACCAACTTTTGCATATGTAATGTACATAAAATAGTAGAAGCATAAAACTCCGTTTATTTTCCAATCACCGACTCTTTATAAATAGATACATAAAAGAATGGTATCTTCAAGTTACCGACTCTTTACATAAATAGATACATAAAAGTTTTTTCTTTTCAAATCACCGACTATCTCATAAAAGCGAAGGTTGACCAAAGAATGTTGATTTTAAAAAGTTTGACAAAATTTACTTGAAAGTGTTGAATTTCAAAATGCTAATAAAGAATTCTAAATACTGAATACTAATACTGAATTTTAATACTAGATGAAAACAAATCTCGAAAATAGAATTGAAAATGTCGACTTTGAGAATGAATGAATGAATGATGTTAACTTTGGAAAAAACGAAGTGAAAATCTTTGACTTGAATCCTTGAAATCCATGAAAAAAGTGTTGACTTGAAAAATACTATCACTAAATACTGAATTTTAATGTCAAATGAAAACAAATTTAGGAAACAAAAGAACATATTCAATATTATTCTGACTCTTAGCTTACAGTTTTTTACTATCACCTTTACAGCTTTTTTCTTTTGTGTTTTTTTAACCTTAAAAAAAATACATTTTTCTTTTGTGTTTTGCCTTATAAACCTAAAAAAAACAAAAAGTTGGTGAAAATTAAAAGAAAATGTGATTATTTTTCTTACCGGAACAATTCCCAATACAGAACGAGTATACGTGAGAAGTTTTCGAGAATAGTATTCAGAAACGGACAACAAATCCTCGCTGCAATTGACCCACATTTTCCCAAAAAATTAGGGTATTTTAGGGTTTTCTAAAGTTTTCTAGAGTTTTCTAGGGGTTTCGGCTTTTCTAGGGTTTCCGGGTTTTCTAGGGTTTTCTAGAGTTTTCTAGGGTTTTCTAGGGTTTTTTTAAGGAACATTTTCCCAAAAAGGAAATAAAAACCAAAAAAGAAACTTGATTCAGAATGTAAACAGATAAAAATTCCTATGACAGTTGGCCCAAAATTTATAAAATTAGGATAACTAAAAAACTTGACTCCGGAACAAAAAGTAAATCCTCATGATAATTCTGGAAAATCTCCCTAAGAAAGTAGATAAATTCACTTGAAATTTTAAAAGTTAAGCAAAAGTTAACTCGCACAGTTTTACGGAAAAAGAAAAAGAAAAACATTTTTTTAACATAAATTTGACATTTGCCTAGTAAGAAAAATCAACTAAATCTTAGAGATCTTGCCAGCAAAATCACACAGCTGTAATTTAAAAAAGTACAAGTTCAGTACTCTTTTTAAAACTTTGAAATTTTATGTTCATAAAACTCGGTAAGAAAAGTTTGGAGGACAAAAGAAAACCCAATTGTGGAAAAAAATGACCCAAAAAAACTAAAAGAAAACCCAATAGTGGAAAATGACTCAAAAAAACTAAAAGAAAACTCAATGGTGAAAAAATATGACCCAAAAAAATTAAAAGAAAACCCAATTGTGGAGATTATGACCCAAAAAAACTAGGAAAAATGACTCAAAAAAACTTTTGTGGAAAAATTGACTCGAAAAAACTAAAAGAAAACCCAATTGTGCAAAAATATGACTCAAAAAAACTGAAAGATAACCCAATTGTGGAAAAATATCACTCAAAAAAACCGAAAAAAAACCCAATAGTGCAAAAAAAAGATCCAAAAAAACTAAAAGTTATCTTAATTGTGGAAAAATGACTCATAAAAAACTAACCTTTCGGCTTGAATAATTCGCAGTAGAGGCAAATCCAAACCAGATCGTAATTTGAGAAAAAGACAATGGAGATTCCCGACAGTCGAGGGATCTTTTTTAATATTTGTATGCAGTAATGGAGTATAATCCTCTATAAGGCCCCATGCATAGGCTATATCACTTACCTGCATTCAACGACAACACATTGATATGAATTATTTTTAAATTAAATCTCGAGAAGTGTTAAATCTCAAAAGATACTTTGATATGAATTGTTTTTTTACTTAAGCCTCGAGAAGTGTTAAATTTCGAAAAATACATTGATTTGAATATTTTCTACTTAAACCTCAAGAAAAAAAAAACCGTAAAAAAACATCGATATGAATTATTTATTACTTAAACCTTCAGAAACGTTAAATTTTGAAAAAAACGTTGATTTGCAAACTCGAAAAGAGAGAGAAAGAGGGAGAGAGAGAGAGAAAGAGGGAGAGAGAGAGAGAGAGGGAGAGAGAGAGAGAGAGAGAAAGGGAGAGAGAGAGGGGGGAGAGAGAGAGAGAGGGAGAGAGAGAGAGAGAGAGAGATTGAGAAATTGAGAGATTGAGAGAGAGAGTGAAAGAGAAAGAGAGAGAGAAAAAGAAGTAAAAAGAGAAAGAAAGAAAGAAAGAAAGAGAGAGAGAGAGGAAGAAAGACAGAAAAAGAGGGAGGGAGGGAGGGAGGGAGGGAGGGAAGGAAGGAAGGAAGAAAGGAAAGAAGGAAGGAAGGAAGGAAGGAAGAATGGAAGGAAAGAAGAAAGAAAGAAAGAAAGCAAGAGAGAGAGAGAGACGCACAGAGAGAGAGGGGGAGGCGGGGTAGGGAGTGAGAGAGAGGGAGAGGGGGAAGAGGAGAGAGAGTGAGAGAGAGGGCGCGAGAGATAGGGAGAGAGGGGGAGAGAGACTCACCACGGACATAGTTGCCAGGTGGCGGTCTTGCACGTTGAGAGTTCGAATCATTTCCAAAAGATGCCTTCTCGCCTCTCCCATACACTGCTGACTCGCGATACTGCTCTCAATCTGAAAAAATAATGACTTACTATATGACATAACAATGAACAAATTAATCGATAAAAACAAAAGCAAAAACTAATAATAATAACTTTTGTTATGACATAACAATGGACAAATTAATCGATGAAAATAAAAGCAAAAACTAATAAACAAAAGCAAAAACTAATAATAATAACTTTTGTTATGACATAACAATGGACAAACAATTTGACTGAATATGAAAATGCTCATATTGATAAAAAGAATATCGTACCCAAATGGTTAACAAAAGAAAGACTTTCTTTTTTTCTATAAGAAAGTGATAAAAACTGTACCTGTCTATATCTTTGACTTTCCTCTCTCCCACCAACGGAACGATATCCCCACTCTCCCTCACCCCCATATCTCGAATCAAATTCTTCCCTCCTAACTTCCTCTGGCCTTCGAGAGGGAGGCAATAACCGCCTGAAGAAAATGAAGAGTAACAAGATTTTTAAGGTTGAGAAAAAATGAATGATTAAGAAACTTATTTTTCTAGGCATATGCTAAGGATAGAAGATATGCATAGCTTTTAAAGAACCTAATTTAGTTAGTTTCTTCATTAAACGCGGCAATTACGAGCCAAAAAAAAAGAGAAGAAAAAAAAATAGAGAGGGAAAAAAGGGCTGTTCCTGATAGAAAAAAGGTTAAAAAAAAAAGAGTAAGAGGAACATTTTTCTTGTTATTGTTTCTGAGGGTAATTTTGGCTAGTTTTATAGAAAAAAGGGTATAGAAAAAAAAGGAGTCGGTTCATATTTTTCTTGTTGGTTTCTAAGGGCAATTTTGGGCTATTTATAGGAAAAAAAGAAAAGAAGGAAGGAGGGAGGGCGGGAAAGAAGAAGGGAGGGAGGGGAGTGAGGGAGGGAGGGAGGGAGTGAGTAAGGGAGAGAGGGAGGAGGGAGAAAGGAAGGTTGGAAGGGAGGAAGGAAGGAAGGAAGAAAGGAAGGAAGCACGGAAGGAAGGAAGGAAGGAAGGAAGAATGGAAGGAAAGAAGAAAGAAAGAAAGAAAGCAAGAGAGAGAGAGAGACGCACAGAGAGAGAGGGGGAGGCGGGGTAGGGAGTGAGAGAGAGGGAGAGGGGGAAGAGGAGAGAGAGTGAGAGAGAGGGCGCGAGAGATAGGGAGAGAGGGGGAGAGAGACTCACCACGGACATAGTTGCCAGGTGGCGGTCTTGCACGTTGAGAGTTCGAATCATTTCCAAAAGATGCCTTCTCGCCTCTCCCATACACTGCTGACTCGCGATACTGCTCTCAATCTGAAAAAATAATGACTTACTATATGACATAACAATGAACAAATTAATCGATAAAAACAAAAGCAAAAACTAATAATAATAACTTTTGTTATGACATAACAATGGACAAATTAATCGATGAAAATAAAAGCAAAAACTAATAAACAAAAGCAAAAACTAATAATAATAACTTTTGTTATGACATAACAATGGACAAATTAATTGATGAAAATAAAAGCAAAAACTAATAACAACAACAGCAATACTCTGATTTTCAGTCAGGTTCAAGATCTATGTTGTTATTAGTATGATTACTCGACGAAAATCTTTTCAGCCGAGAAGAACTGTGTCAAAACAACGATGTATTTAGAGAATGACCGATATTACTTCAAAAATTTATCAATAATTACCATATGATGATATTTGTTGGCATGGCAAATGACATGGCAAGACATAAGGTATTAACGAGAAAAAATTTCAAGGAAACTTAGCATCCATAGAAGAATTGCCGTAGAATGTAAACCATACTTGCAGATTACTTATTAAACCATTAAAAGCGGAAATTAGAAGCAGGAAATTAAATGCAGGAAATCAAAAGAAGGAAATAAAAAAGGAAAACAGGAAAAAAGTGACATTCAAAGAGGTAGGAGAAAAAGTTTACCTGGTGATATTGTTCTACTTCTCGTAAAGCCGCGATCATATGTTGAACTCTTCTCCCACAATCCACAGCTTTTTCAAAATCCAAGGAAGAAACCTGAAAGACGTTTCACGAAAACATTTAAAAAAAAACATTAACCGGTGAAAAAAACACACTTGACATGAAAAAAAATTAGCAAAATATGAATGTGCAAAAGTGCAAAAATTGCAAAAAATGCAAAAATTGTGCAAAATGTTTCCAACTGAAAAAATGTATCTAGAATGCAATTAAATTTATTAATATAGATACATGTAGAAATCACCGAGGATAGAGAGAGAAATAGAGAGAGAGGGGGAGAGAGAGAGAGAGAGAGAATCAAAATAACTCCAATTGAAACAACGTACCTGGACTGCCATTTGTGAAAACCAGCGTTCGAGATTTGAGTCTTTCCTTCTGTTTAACAAAACCTGCATTTGAACCCACGGAAGTAATGATGTAAAAAAATCACAATAAATGGATAAAATGGACAAAATAATAAATCAACATCACAAATTTCGAGCTTCAGTTAGCTTAAACATAAATAAACCCCAGTCATTATTAAATTCACGGAGTCATTGAGTTTCCCCGTAAGTTTTTCTTTTTTATTTCTTTTTTATGGAGCTCAATAAACAATATTGTCGATGAAAACAAAATCCAAAATCCCAAATTTTAACTTTCAAAATCTCAAACTTTTGAATTAAATGCATTGGAGGTTACAAACATTCACTAAACTCTACAATCTTAAATAAAAAACAACAACTCCAACAAAATAAAAAACCACGTTAACCATGTTAATCACAATTTGAAAAAAAAAACAGCAAAACAATCGAGAATTCAAAACAAAAAATCGACGATCTAAACAGAACGAAGGAAAAACTGAATGAAATAACCGCCTTCGTCTAATGTCCCTTACTTTTTCAATGTCCAAAAACTCCGAGGCGGAAAAAAAAAAACCTAAAAAGGTACTTTTCCGACAAACTCAAAAAACTCAATTTTGTCAAAAGGTAGAAAGTAAAAGAAACGTTACTTGTGAACCGGTAAAAAAATCGGAAAGTTCGGTCATACAATTTGTAGCCCTTTTTTTAGCATTTTCCCAACGTTTTTTTTTAGAGTCCAAAACTTCTTGGTAGTGTTTTCTCACATTAAATTCCAACTGCAGAAAAAAGACAAAAAATTAAAAAAAAAAGATAAAAAAAAGTAAGTCTAGAAGAAAAGGTTAGTAAAAAGAAATGATCGCAATTAATCAGAAGAGAGAATGAATCTTCCATAATAAATAAAGGTGTAAGAATAGAAAGGAAGAAAAAAGAAAATAGAATAGAGAATTAGAGAATAGAGAGTTATTGGAGTGTAGAAAATGTTATTTTATTCCCAAAACCAGGTCCCAAAACCAGGTTAAGTATAGTTACTAAAATCCAAAATTTCCTGTTAACTTTTTTGCACAGAAAAACAAAGAGCCGCAAAAAAATGGGGGGGAGAGTGAAAAAAGAGAAAAACAGAGAGAAGAAAAAAGAGGGGGGGTGAAAAGAGAGAGAAAAAAAAAAGTGCCCAAAAAAAAAAGAGAAAAAGGAAGTGAAAGAAAGAGTGGGCAAAGTAGAGGAAATAAAGGTACTCAAGAAACAATCATTTGGTATAAAATTCACTCGTTAAAACCTTTTTGCAGACATAGTTTATGAACAATGTGAACCACACCAATAAAAAAGGAAAAGGAAACAGTTGATCTTAATTTGATTTAAAAACAGTTTTAAATGAGAAAAGTAAAAAAGCGTAGGTAAGAGATGATATTGAGAGAAACGGAAGGAAAAGAAAAACAACCTTTGAAGTATCAAGGAGAAGTTGAAAAACAGCGTCGTTTTCTCCTCCGGGAATAGATGTATTGATGACTTCTCTCACTTTTCGATTACTGCTCTGCTTAAATTCAAAAACAATCCCCCAGAGAGAGAGAGAGAGAGAGAGAGAGAGAGAGAGAGAGAGAGAGAGAAAGAGAAGAGAGAGAGGGAGAGGGAGAGAGAGAAAAGAGTGGGGGAGAGGGAGGGAGAGAGATAGGGAGTTCTTTCCATTTATCTTCCTAAATACGCATACTTTACACAAAATAAGCCTCACTTGTAAATTCTGCTCGGATTCCATTTCATCGATCAAAAAACTCTATCAGACTATTCATTTTATTTTTGTTTACATCTTCAATATTCTTCTTTAAGCCTCAAACAATTGTACTATTATTACAAAAACTTCCTTACAATGACCTTGTTTCAAAAAGACTCGGTTTCAATTTACCCACACTAAATTTGGTCACAAAAGAAAGTGTACAAAAACAAAATTTCGCAGCATTTTATTTTACAATGTCCTTTTCCGGAAAAAAATAAATAAATAAATAAATAAAAAGTGTCGTACACAACGGTGGAGAAAAATCCAACGGAGGAGAACATTGGACTGTCGAATAGTACGGAGAAGATCCGTGACGTGACGAATCACAAAATCTGCGGTCAAAACTCCCTCTGCTAGAAGACCAGAGAGTTCCTCTGACAATTCTGGTACCTGAAAGTCAACAAAAAAAACCATCAGTAAGACACTCGGAAACGAATAACAAACACAAAAAACGACAGGAGAGGGTGAGAGAGAGGGAGAGGGGGAGAGAAAGGGAGAGGGTGAGAGAGAGGGCGAGAGGGATAGGGAGAGAGTGAGGAAGGGAGAGAAAGGGAGAAGTCAACACCTATGGCTCTATGTTACGATTTGAAGAAACAGAGCAACTATATAACCCATTGCTATTAGTGTTGAACATTTTTCCGGCAATCAAAGGCGTTTAACTTTGTTGTCGACAGTTCGATTTTTTAACTGAGGCAAATAATTGAAAGGTAACGATCTTTGATTGTGATGTCATGATTGGAAATCGAAAATTCTGTGATGAGAAAAATTATTATGAACTGTCCAAAAAATGTTTAACACTTACAGCCATGGGCAGTATACCTTGCTATAACTCTCAACATCAATATTGTGGACAATCCTGGTTAGTTTGTTCGAATGCGTAGGCGTTGTATATCGAAGCCATTTAATCAATAACGAATATTTTAGTGGTGCCTTGATAGCCGAATTATTAGTATATGCAATAATACATACATATATATATACATATATATATATATATATATATATATATACACATATAATATACATGCACACATATGTGTTACTGTTAACTCTAATATCAACGATAAGTTTTATATATACATATATATACATATATATACATATATATACATATATATACATATATATACATATATATACATATATATACATATATATACATATATATACATATATATACATATATATACATACATATACATATATACATATATATACATATATATCTTACTGTTAACATTAATATCAACTCTAATATCAACAATAGTGTATGTTTTCAGAGACTTTTAAGCAGATTTTAGTGGAAGTCTCGACAGCAGAGATCTCTAATGATAGCAAGAATCAAAAAATTGCATTTGAAATTTTACCACACTATGTACTTGAGTCATACAAGCAAGAAAAAAGAACAAATCTCTAAGACAGAAAATAACCGGAAAGAACAAAAAAAAATAATAACAATTAAAACAAAAAGACTCCATCATGATCCTCACCTGTCCTTTATACTTGAGAGTCAAACTCCGTACGTGTGGCAACGCTATAACTGGTGCCAGTGAATTTCTAGCTGCCCGAAAACCTTCCCAAGCAAGCTGTAAATCCAGAAGAAATCCCATAAAAAGGGGTACGACAAAACCATCTTGCAAAAACCGCTTCACAATCTCCTCCATCCCAACATTATCGCTGTGAAGAAGATCCGGTACATAAAAAAGTAGAACAATAATACAGGCAGCTTGTCCTGACAGAGCCGTACTAGAATATGCCGTATCTAAATAGTGTTGCTTTGCATTGTATAAATCTTCGGTCCGTAAACAATTTAAAACTACATTTACTACTTTTTTTGGGAGAGGAAATCGACCCAAATATTCGTCGGCTCGGGAAGGAGAAAGCATAAAAGGCGAGGCAGGTATCGATACTGAATTCGAGTTTCCCGAAAAACCGAAAAAGAAAATGGAGGACGAAGAGGAAGGAGTTTTGCTGTCTTGAGATGTTTTCCTACAGAGAAGACAGAGACTTTCAAAATTTGGGATTTCGAACGATCCTCGGTGTCGATAACCACAAATAAGAAGTTGTTCTCGAAGAGGTCCCAGGACTCCTCGATCGAGAAGAAGAAGTTGAACTCCCTGTAAATGAAGAGATTCGACCAAAATTTGTCTTCCTTCCTCCATTGACAACATGGTTTCCACACTATTTTGGACATAAACTCCTTCCTGGAGACCCAGAACCAAAAAACAAAAAAAACAAACATTTACATTTTTGAATCAATACTTGAGAGGTTCTTCGTCTGAAGAGAATGGGAAGCGAGAGAGGAAGAGAGAGAGGACAGAACATAAAACCAGGGAGCAATTCCATGATTATTCTGACACTCTATTTTTATTCCTACCAATTCAGGGAATATTTTGGCACTCTCGCTAGTATTGCGATTATTATATTGTTTTTTTGCCACAAAATACAAAAAAAAAAACGGAGAACATGTTTTTTACCCCGAAAAATTAGATACTCGACTACTTTTGGGTAACCATCGTTTGAAAAAATAAAGAATATTCGCATTCATGCCCGAGAGAGATTCCTTTCTGGACACTCTTCACTGTAATTAGAGTGGATTTTCTTTCTGCTCGAAAAAGCCTGCCCATAATTGCCCTCCATGTTTTGTTTAAAAAAGACAGAAAAAATCGCCGAAAAACCAATTCAATAGACTTATAAATAATATACATAATCTATAATTAAATAACATGGTCCAAAAAAATAAGGACAATCGCATTTTCCCAAAAAAAAAAAAAAATCATAAAACATGAGTATTTCTAAAAACCTGCGGCGGAACAAATCCTCTAAAACCTGCAAAGCAAATAACCGATACAAACGAAGAAATGGATAAAACCAAAAAGTTAAAAAAAAGAAAAGATGTAGGTTTTGTATATTAGACCTGCAAATCGGAGAGAAGCTGCAGTAGATCATGATAATACTTAACAAACCCGGAAAATAAAGACAAAAATCGTTCTATTATGGGTCCATGACTGTCCCAAAAATCATCATCAAGGGCAGAAAGCTCCAAATTGGAGGCGATTTTGTCTTCATAATGCTCTGGAGAAGTCAAATACCTGGATTGTCCAAAAAATACAAAAACAAAAAGAATCGAACCAGAAAACCAAAAATAAATAAAGAAAAAGAAAAACGGTCAGTTCTAATAATGTTACATCGGTTAACTATCCATTGTTAAACTAAAAATGTCCCTCTCTCTGGTCTAAAGCTTTCCACAATAGAACCGAGTGTTTTTTTTAAAAAGGCGATTTTGACTTTTGAACTGTGTTCTAAAAACCTAGTTTAGAATGGCACCTTACTCCATAAAAAGATTTACGTTGGATATGAAAAAGGTCTGGATTTGTTGTTTATCTTCAACAATAAATCTAAGACCTTCTGTTGTTGTGAAGTGCATTTGTAATTAATGTGGATAGAAAAACAAAATTCAGCTGAAAAAATAGTATGGTCCCACACAATTTCATGTATGCAATAAAATAACGGAATTTCACTGAATTTTAGGTGATTTTTGGGTTTCCGGGTTCTAAAAATCTCATGAATAGTGAAAGGTGGAGAAATAAAGAGAGAGGGAGAGGCTTGGAGCAAGAGGGAGGGGGGGAGAGGGAAGGAGATGAACAAGAAAAGGAAGAGGAAGAGAGAAAGGCTGATGTTATGCAAAAAACATCCTAGTTTGACTCTCCTCTTATGTGAAGAAGTTAAAAGTCAAATATGATCGGTTCCAGGTGATAGTTTTGATTAAAAAAAAAGAAAAAAGGATTATCTTCACACTTGTGTAAGCGTTTGGGAGATAAACAAATTGAGATATCAGCACATAAGCCAATCATGATTCAAAACAATCATCAATTTAGCGCTTCCAAAACTCGCTGATTTAACCAAACAATGATTAAAAAAAAAACATTTATAGATGAAAAACCTGATTAAGGATGTCAAATAAGGACACTGGGACTTGGACGGTCGAAGAATTGCTACATCATTCACCACTATTCGTGTGGGTTTTGTCAGCAAGTTCAAATACGTTGAGTTGTCTAGTCATCGTCCATCCACACTAATTTTGATAAATCTCGCCAATTTTATACATTTCCTACAAATTTATGCTTCCTACTTGATTGATTTTGCTAATTTGCCGTACAAAAAAAACCATACAAGACATTTCGTTTAGAATAGTGTGGATTCAACTAATGCATTGTGAAGTTGTATGAATAGGAATACTACTAATTCAGGGAAACTTCATATAGAGGCAAAAATGAAGGACAATATTGGCTCTTATTGGAGCCACAATCGCCATTTTAAGAGAGTCCTCCCTCTATTAAATTTAAAGCTTGGTTGTGTTAAAACAGAATTAAGTCTTGACATACCTTCCATATTTTGTAGAGAGAGAAAAAAAACAAAAAAGATCCTAAACTCAATACCGAGTAAAAAATTTACAAAGAAATGTGTGTTCGCAAAACAAGCCGCAAACAAATTTTACAAAAACAAGCTCATAACCGGAAAAAAAAAGGTTTGATGGAAGACAGCATTTAGAACATGAATAAAAACTCAGTAGAATGTAGAAAATTAACAAAAAAAATGCTTAGAAAACTGAAAAAAAACATAAAAATTTTCAGAAACAAACCAAAAAAGAAAAAAAAAATTAAGAATCCTAGAACGAGGCCATTCAGCCAGAAAAACAAAAAAGAAGAGCCATAGCCTCCAACCTGAAATCAAACAACACTGGCTCGTATTTAGTTCGCACGTGCGCCGGAAGTTGCGACGGCAGGCAGTCGCACAGTCGCAAAAGCTCTGCGACGAGCGCCTGGCCTCGACTGACCAATCGGACGAGCGCACGACTGGCAAGGGCAACCATGGCTCTCCCAAACCCTAACCCTAATCGGACAAGTGCAAACAAACCCTAAAACAAACCCTAATAACTTTAAAGTACGACAAACAAATACTTCTATCGCACGAAAACAGCCTACCGTGCGAACGCCTTCCCTTGGCGGTTGGCGAGAGCGACAATGGCGCTCCCAAACCCTAATCGTTAATCGGACACGTAGGACAAATTCTAGAATTAAGAATTTAAGATAGAATAGTGCGAACATTATTTTAAACGTTTACCGCACGAAACCAGCATACTGTGCGAGCTATTTTTATTTGCAAGTAGAGCATATTGTGTGCTTATAGTTTCTTATTGCCTCATGAAACTTCCAAACTAAAGTGCTAACCTAGTCTGTACCTTTCCACAACTACAGTGACAAATGAAGGATAAATTAAAAAGCACGATGGTAAACCATCTGAGTCCGGGGGTACAAAAGGGGTGGCATGGCCGAAACTGAAAAACTACCAGCAGGGGAATAAAATAACAGCACAAAAACAAAAAGAAAACAACAACAAGGAAAATAAAAGCACCCAAACTCAAAATGAAAAGCACGACAATTGACAAAGCCAGAACTACAACCCCAACCCCGACCCAATTAAATAACTACGAAAACAGTACTTTAGAGTACAAGGTTGTGAACCTTAAATGGACCTGTATTTTCGTGAAACATTGACCTGTGTGCTGAAATCACTCAGATGGTTTACCATCGTGCTTTTTAATTTATCCTGTGGCATGCTATCTACAAGGTTATTTATCATCAGTGCTTCCCAAAAGCGAATATAGGCATAAGGTTGCCTCGTGGGAGCCCACGACTTCACCTCGATTGTTCTAATGACTTTCTAAAGCTTCCTAACTCTTAAGTGGTGTTTGCAATTTTGTCCCGTTGCTTTTTTCAATGTCCACTCCACTTGGCCCGCACTCTACCACCAACCCGCTCTTTTCTCACTTCTCTCACCAAATTCGACGATCGTCTTTTTGCCATTCCCAACCAGCTTGTAAGCCCAGGCATCTTGGCTCAGGCATTTTTTACCATCTGGAGGGATTAATGGCCTTCAAAAAATTAGTCGATTGGTTACTGCAAGAGGTCTTATGTTTGATATTTAAAGTGAGGATGACCTTGACCACATATGTGGGAAGTTGAACATTAGTTGATTTTATATTTTTTGGGTAGATAACGCTTGGGTAACCCATGTCGTCTCGTCTTCGATCGAAGGCTCATTATCTTTTTGACAATCACTTTATTATCCGTTTGCTTTTTCCACCCGAAGTCAAGACCTCGTCTTGCCTTTCCCGTTCCTTAACCGAAACCATAATGGATCAAGTAGTCGCCAATTAACTTGAGAACATTCTAAGGCGATGCCTTCACCGCAAACAAGTGCACTTCTTCTTTCTTATTTCGGACCAACTTTTGGTGCTCGTCTTGTCACAACTTAAATGTTTGGAATGGTTCGTTCGACTCCTCTAGAATTTTCTTGAGCCATTCGTTTACGGCTTAGTCTACTGTGGCCTTCACTACAAGGGAGCCCAACTTGAGTCTTTGGTAACCCGTCAATGCATAAGGTGTGCACTTATTTTGTTGTTCACATGGGGGAGAGTGCACGGTGTCACATGAGTTAGCTTGAGATACAATGGAGGATGTGGGAGGTGAACTTGGCCATAGGTCAAACGTAAAATTTCACATTTAAAATGCCTCTCCCTCACTCTAGAGGTCCCCCTCACCCTCAAGTGGGCTCAATTTTATTGCATGGCACGAGAAGGTTTTTGGGTTATGAAGTTCAAATAAATCCTATCAACACGTGCGGCAAGGCCAAATGGGGTTAGGTTTAATGCTTACATAGAGTGGATTTAGAGGAAAATGACGACACTCACCGAGCACCACCTAACCATTTTACGACTTTTACTTTGGAGATCTTTGGGAGTATGGATAAATTGGACAAGCGACGCCAACAATTGAAAACATTTTTTTGTGCGATTGTGCTCCTCGAGCAACCGAAGTTAGGAGAAGGGGAGCCGAGATTAAGATTACCGAGATATCTCATCAAGACTAACAACCATCCACCCGAGACAGGTGGGAGCAGGGACCAAACGAGAGGAACGATAAGGTGCCAATTTCTACGACATATCTGGCGGGGCTAACACTTTTCTTCTGGTCCCCAATCCGAAGGTTGTCAGAAATGAGGAAAATTGTTGGAACCGAGGAAACCTACTTCTTATGGAAACAACTCCTGAAGCAATGGGAAGTGGTCACCCAATTTACGATCCTTTTGAGCCTCCCATTCCTCCTCCTTTGGAGTCTGATCCCAAGGAGGAAAAACCTCTGACTGGCAAGGAAAGGAGGATGTAGACCTGATGGTGCACGTGTCTAACGGGAGGGAGTCTCCCTTTACAGGCAAAAGTTTGTTCTTCATGTATGTTCGTTCTATTAGCGTAACAGTCCATTCTCTCATATATGTTCGTTCTCATAAGATTATAGTTTGTACTCTCATATGTGAGCAACAGAGCAAATGAAAGCCTTGAGCATCGAGCACTTGAAGATTTAGATTAACTGATCTTGTAATTTTGTTCCGTAGGCTTAGCGTGCTGAAACAATTGGAATTGCTATGCACTGCTTTTTTGTAAAATGCGGTTAGTGTACATGAAGAACCGGTATAGTAAGTGTGGTGTACGGAGTAACAAAACATAACGACTCCAGTTGTTTCCGCACATTAAACCTATGATCGACCGCATTTAATAATAATAAAAAAAGGGTGGTCTTGAAGTAACGGGTGAGGCAATCCTATTCTGAGTCCATTTAAGAGTCACAAATATTTTTTCTTAAAGTAAAAGCCTAAAAACATTTGCCCATTTTTACTTCCTTTTTTTTTTTTTTTTGATGTCAACGTTTTTGCAACAAACTAGTTCGATATAGAAAACGTGCAATATTATTTCTCGATTGAGCAAGGTAAAATCCAATTTAATGTTCAAAAATAACAAGGGACATTACATGATTAAGATAAATAAAATATTTAAGTAATCAAAAAGAAATTCACGGATAACAATTTTCAAACTTTTTCTTTCCTTTGACTTTTTGAGAAACTTGTTCTATTCGCCACGGGTCGTTGTACAATTTGTAGTGGAGTACCTGAAACACTCGTCGCAAAAAATAACTCGTAAGTACGACTGTCTTACACCTCTTATAAAAAAAACAGTACTGATTAAAAACTTCACAAATTTCACAAAAACTGACTTAAGTTTCAGACTATAAAGTCAAAATTGGTGCCCTTTGAAGTGAGAAACTGTGACTTACTTGAAGCCATAAAGATGTATATGCACATATACATATACACATATGTATATATATATATATATATATATATATATATATATATATATACATATATATATATACATATAAATATATATAGTATATATATATATATATATATGTGTATATATATTATATATATGTATATATATGTATATATATGTATATATATATATATATATGTATATATATATTATTATTAGGATATTATAGATTATATACATATATTATTATTATGGGGTGCATATAGCGTATTGACATATTATTGTATTACATATTGCACATATGCATACAGACATACATACGCACATATTATGACACTACTATGCACATATATACATTATATATGCATTATTACATGCACCCACATTATTATTATTATATATACACATACATTATTACATACATATTATTATTACATATACATATATACACACACATATTATTATTAAACATATTATTATTATTATTATATATATATATATATTATGCATATATATTATTATGTATACATTATATATATATATATATGTATATATATAGACGTAAAACATAAATGGAAACTACAGAAAGTAGGGGAGGATACAAAAAGACGGAAAGTACAGGAGTACAACATGTCGATAGGCCCTTCACAAACAGTCACATCACACCGACAAAATTAATAATTTACCATTCAAAAGACCATTAATTATAGAATTATTAAATACAGATTAGTCACCTATAAATTTTCAGGATTTTGTAAATTATTTTAATCAAAATGCTAAGTGAAAAATCATAAAAGTTGCTCGATCTCATCTACGTGTCAAAACACTCATTAAACAATGAAAAACCAATGGTATTCACAGAAAACTTGCAACATTTTAACACAACATAGAACAGCTCAAAAACACAAAACATCTTCCGTAAACATCTTCCATCGACACAGAAAGGAAAGGGTGGGAGAGAAAAAACAAGGAAAAGAGAGAGGACGAAAGAGGAAGAGACAAGAAGATAGAGAAAGAGATGAGAAGAGAGGAGAAGAGGAGGAGAGAGAAGAGAGGAAGAAAGAGGAAAAATAGCACGAGAGAGGAAGAGAAAGGAAGACAGAGGAAGAGGAGAAGAGAGGAAAAGAGTGGGAAAAATAAAAGTCGACCTGAAGTAGAGTGGAAAACGCGTCATCTTCTTCAATCTCCGCCACTGCTAAAGCCCAGGGGAGAGAGTGTCCATACCACTCCCTCTCCCTCCACCCCTGAAGTCGGGCCGAGGAGTGGTAAGTCCATCGTTGCCAGAGGCTTCGAACGGAATCCAACATGGAACGCACCCGAGCCTCGGGAATGGCCTGTGGGTAGAGAGAGAGAGAGGGAGAGGGAGAGTACAAGAGCGAGAGTCGGTGAGGTACGGGGAGAGGAGAGGAGAGAGGGTGAGGGGGAGGGAGAGGGAGAGAGCGCGGGAGAGGGGGAGGGACAGGGCGAGGGAGGGGGAGAGGGAGGGACAGAGGTAGGGAAAGGAGGAGTAAGAGAAGGAGAGGGAGAGTGGGAAGAAGGAGACGTGGGTCTTCGAGAACTTTCGCTAAATCCTCTCGGAAGTCTGTCTTGTGGGATGGGAGGGAAAGAGGGGTAGGGAGAGGGAGAGAGGGGGAGAGAGAGAGACCGATCTCGATCACTCGATTTTCTTTTTAAAATATCCGAATTCTCTTTTGGGTTCCAATCAATTTCGATACTCGGAGGGGAAGAGGGAGAGGAAGAGGGAGCGAGAGGGGGAGAGGGTCGGAGAAGACGAGAGGGAGTGAGATTATAGGATCGTTTGGAGGTCGAGCGAGAGGGAGAGGGAGAGGGCGAGGGAGAGGGAGCGGGGGGATGGGAGGGAGAGAGGAGATGGGGGGGAGAGGGGGGAGGGGAGGAGGAGGGAGAGGGCAAGTCGGAAGGGGGAAGGAGAGTGATACTTTGGAGAGGGAGAGGGAGAAGGAGGGAGAAGGAGAGGGGAGAGAGAGAGAGAAAAAACGGGAGGGAGGGCGAGAGGGAGTCTCGTTAAGAAAAAAATCTCCAAAACCAACCTTAATGATGTCGATCATGTTGGGGATGTCGTCCTCCATGATTCTGACTGCGAAGGTGGAGTAGTTTAGGACGTTTTCGAATGGCATCTGGATGCCATCCTGGATGATGACCGGAATGCAGCCGTGGAGGATGCTATCCTCCATGCGAGCACTGAAGCCATCGCCAGGGAACACGCCGCAGAACCGAGAGGACGACAGCTGGAACACAAAGAAAAAAAAAACAATCCGATTCCTCTTCACTTTTCATCTTTTACACAGATATTATATATATTGTACACATTTGTGTCCACGGAAGCAAGACAAGGACAGCCGGAACACAGCACAGAAAACGACCAAAGTCCTAGATACGAGTTATAAATTCCGTCCTCAATACGCGGTATTTTAATGGTTTTCGTATCAAGCACGATATTCAATACAGCATCGAAGGAAAAAGAAAAGAAGTACTTCATGCTAAAAGGCGATCACAGCCGTCTAATTTTTGGTCGACGCTTCGGTTTCCTAAGTAGGAAAGCTTAAATATGTATCATTATTCAACGAATTAAAACAAACAGATTAAGTGCCGCAAGGTTTCCACAGGGGATCTGACAACAGTGCCAGCGAATTTTCCACCACCTTTCCTCTCTTCATCCAATGTCATTTTGGACTTTGGTTCCCTCCTCAACTCACTTCTCCTAATTTCTGTCGTGCCTGACTTTTGGGCTAAGAGGTCTGAAAGCTTCTACATGGCCCAAACAACTCTTTCTTCAGTACCTTTCAGTGCCAGTAATTTGTTCAATTTCTTGAACGTGTATTGCGATAAATATTGTGATACAAAGCTACTTGTATTTGTATCGCGTATTGTATCAGGATATTGCAAGAAATAGAGTGTCACGATACTAAATGAATCTGAGACGCCTCGATACGATACAGCAAAAATGTCTACGTTGCAATAGTTTTTAAGAATTCACTGCAATGTACAACATTATGTTTTAGGTTTATCATGTTATTTCTGAAACTTCTGTAGGAACATCCCATGCACCCTAAACCTGGCACGTCATATACCGATAACTGTAGAAACAGTTCCGCGATTAATAGGAATAATTTTTACATTCGAGCAACAACAATTCACTGTCAAATGTTCAGTGTGAGTTCAAATTTTAAATTTGGTCCTGCAATTGGAGTCAAAATAAGTAGTGCCTGCTAGAATTATAAATTATGGACTGTTTTGTGAAAGCATAAACGAAGGAATGCCTCGAGACCAGGGTGGCAATCTGAGTCAATGTTGACAATTCACTGGGTTTTTTTAAATACCATTTGCGGTATTCACGCTAAACTTCCATGAAAAATAACATCAAGAAAAACATGTATGACACTTTTGTTCCGACGTCAACTACTGTTGACGTCGTATGACATCATCAAAAGTGTCTAGACTTCATCAAATACTCCGTATGCAACGTTTAGGACGTGGCGACATAATCTGTATGAAACTTCCTTATAACACCACTGCCACGCCTGCGATTGTGTACGGGTGATATCTTCAAATGTCGTGGTTTTACTTTTTCAAAGTTGCGATTTTGCATTCACAATTTGAAATCCATGAAGGAATTGCCGTTGACGAGTTTTGACGCAAAGAACCGTTGAAAACAAGCGCCGCAACACTCTAAAACTGTCAAAAGCGAACCGTTCCAACAGCGATTTGCAGCCTTTTTGTTTTATTCGCGTCTATGGTACGGATCATGTTTATGATTATATTATTATAATAATGATTTGGTGTTTTTCTTCATGGAAGATTAGTGCGAATACCGTAATTAAAATGAACTCAGAGTTGTGAAAAAATTGTACATGTACTTCCACACGTGGAATTTTCATGCATAGCATTTTCATGAGAAAAAGTTCACTTTGCGGATAATAAGTTTGATAGAGTCACAACTGCCGATAACTTCACAAAAAGAAAACATTACAAAACAAGGCTACAGTTTTCTAAACGAAATTTTACAAAACAGCCTTTAGCAAGATATAAAAGCGTCTTTGTTTGCATCAGAATGACCTAAAATTTGGTAACAATGAATTTGTGTGTAATTTATCTGGCTTAATTCTTCCATAAAATTTAATACAATTTTGTACGCATGTATTCAGTTATGTTCCTCAAACAGAATGTGTGTATTTCTACAAAGAAAACACCATTATTATTTAATGTACATTAGTTTAAATTACATTGTGAGTAAGAAATACAAACAAAGACGTGTTTTACATGGTCACCAAAGCCTTTTTACATACTAGGTTCTACTTTGCAAAAGAAGGTTAGCAAGAATCCTGAACATAAAAAACTATTTGGGTTTTTTTCAGAGTTTTGTTAGGATTTAGAAAAAAAAAAAAATGTAGCCACAGCACCTGTTGTCCGTAGTCCGGAGCATGCTTATTGGTCACAATGACTCCCTCCTCTGCCTTCACTCCTGTCCTGTTATCCTTATTTTCTATGGATGCAAAATAATGTGCTACTTTCTGTCGAATCCCCATGGAATACCTGTCCCCTCTCCCAATACCTGCTCTGACTCTAAGAAGGCAATCAAATTTTTGTTTTTGTTTTTATTTTTGTGTTTGTTTTGTTTTTTTTTTCTTTAATTTCCTGTTTTTGACTCTAAGAGGCAATCAACTTTTCAACCAAAATTTTAATTCAACCGAAGTCTTCCTCGTCATCGAACCCGGTCACCTTAATAATGTATATCACAAAAATTAGTGAAGGTAAATTCAATTCAAACACAACTAGCAGTAATGTAGATATGCCCAAAAAAGAGCGAGACAGACACTTTTGTGGATCAGTAAAAGTAAAAACAGATGAATTGCAGGAGTTCATTTTGTGACTTTCTTCCAGTTCAATGCTATTAGATAAACTTCAAAAGAATAAGATAATTGAGGCGCAAAAAGACTCAGATGACTAAACGTAAATATGTTTTTCTTGTTTATAACACTAATTCAGAGCCGGGCTTTTTTGCCATTTGACCACAGAATAACGTTAATAATACCCATTGAATGTTCTCAACGCTAATTCATTTAACGGTTCAAAAAACAAAGAACAGAATAAGAATTAATAACGCTTGTATAAATCCCACGCTAATAACTTCTTTACTCTAATAATGACTCATGGTGTTATCAATGAGTAAGATAAGTTGATACTGATGCCCGAGCACCATAGCTAAAAAAAAGAAAAAACAAGAAAAAACCCACCATACTTAAAAAAAAAACAAAACAAAACAAAAACCTACAAGGGTTCAGGTCGGTCATTAAACTCAGCTCCCAAGTGTCCATTGAAATAAAAGAGAGTCCGTCTCTCCTCGAAGGGTCTGTTGCATAAGACAATTGCGAAACATTTTCGTTTTCGGGATTTACTAGCTTTTTAGAGTTTTTTAAGGATTATGGTTTAAGGTTTAAGTTTAGGGATTTGGGTTTTTAGGGTTTTGAGGAGTTGTACGGCTTACATGACACACACAAGCATAAGATTCCATTCCCAAAAAATCGTTACGACTCCGTAGAGATTATTGTTTTGGTTACTCTTTCACATACTCAGTAATATAGGAATATCGAACCCACAAAGGAGGACTGAATCCCATAGTTTCATTTGAAAAAAAGGAAAAACAGTTTTACACAAACCAACTCGTAAAAGAAAACTGCAATCTGCAAGTGTACAAGTAATTAGTTACTGTTCAACAAACATGAAGCGCATTATAAAAAAAAAAATGACAAAAACAAACAAACAAACAAGAAAACAAAAAAATCATGCACTTCCGTAAAGACAGATGAATTAAGAAAACACAAAAAACAAAAAACGAAAATCATTCGCAACTTGCCTGGTCCATAAACGTCCTTTAATGTGATCTGTTACCGGAGCTTTCCATGCTGGTAAAACAATATCTTTTACTGGATCGAAACAAGGATCGTCTCCTCTTATTTCCCAAGGGATGGTAGTCCAATTGTCTGAACCATATGCAGTTGTGGATTTCTTATATTTAGTGCCAGTATTCCCAAACGATGAAAGTAACGTACTATTCCGTATCACTTTCGGAGCATAGCAGGAGCCTTCATCCCAAGGGAAAGTCTGCGATTTTACAAAAACAAACAAATGTAAGATGTTTTGACAACAATGATGATCGAGAAGGCAGAGGAGAAAGAAAAGGAAAGAGAGAAGGAGAAGGAGAAGGAGGAGGAGAAGGAGAAGGAGAAGGAGAAGGAGAAGGAGAAGGAGAAGGAGAAGGAGAAGGAGATGGAAAAGGAGAAGGAGAAGGAGAAGGAGAAGGAGAAGAAGATGGAAAAGGAGAAGGAAAAGAAGATGGAAAAGGAGGAGGAGGAGGAGGAGAGGGAGAAGGAGAAAGAGAAAGAGAAGGAGAGGAGAAGGAGAAGAAAAATTCCTGCAGAATATTTCCGCATCATCGCAAAACATGTACTCGGTTTCAGACAACTATCAATGACAGGCAATAAGGAGAATATCACTAATAAAAACAAAACAAAACAAAAAGATGATGACAGACGGCGAATGAAACAGTTGCTCTATACCCAGAGGTGGTCACGGCCGCCGGTACGATTCCAATAGGGGAAGTTATCTCGTATATATTCGTAAGCACTAATCGCATAGTCGATATAGACATGAGGACGAATATCACTGTGTCTCCGCTGTGACAAAAAAAGGGAAAACGGAAAAT
>JBBHKE010002987.1:133686-143686 GCA_037447655.1 Zygnema cylindricum | reverse complement strand
CTCTTGACAACTCTACAGTTGCTCTAACCATTCCGACCCTAACAGCGCGACTGGTTCATGAGGAAATGAAACAATCGTTTCAAACAACATCAGGAGTCGCCCTGGCCACCTTTTCACCCAATCCCAGGCCGCCAAAATCTTCCTCCACCACCTGTCGCTATTGTCGAGCGTCGGATCACATCATCGATGTGTGTCCAGCGCTTAAACGCAAGCATGAACGGCAAGGTGGACCCGGCCGTACTGGTGGACGAGGTCATCCTGGTGGTCGTGGATCATACCACGGCCAAGCTTCATCTGCTGAGAGTACATTTGCTCTCGGAAATTTGGAACTTTCCCAAACCGATCCATTTGTCGACTCCCACTATCCGTACGGTCCAAATCAATTGGAGAATCACTCCACTTCGCGAACTCCAGGATTCGTTCCTACTTACCCTCTGTCGGCATCTAATCAACCACCCGTACACCACTCACCAGTAGATAACGCCAATCTGCCGCCATCAATGACGCAATCTGACTACGGATTCGCATTATCCTCCGCGATACACCAATCATCACAAGTCCCTGACTCCACTTGGATCGTAGATTCGGGAGCATCCCACCATTTATCATCACGTGCCGATTGGTTCTCTTCTCTGGCTCCACTCTGTCCACCAATGCCAATCTTACTTGGCAACAACAGTACTCTTATGGCCACTCATATCGGCCGTACTGTCACACCTCCCAACTCCAACTGTCAGACCAATATTACTCTTTCCGGCGTCCTTCTTGTACCGGAATTACGAAAAAATATCTTCTCTGTCGGTGCAGCCTTAAAACAAGGAGCTACAGCCGTTTTTTTCCTCCGATCGAGTCAACTTTTTATCCACGACAAAATCGACGGTTGGATTCGGCGTTAAAAAGGGCGACATCTACATTCTCTCGTCCTTTTCACCCATTGGATTCGCTAATATGGCCGTCACTTCCTCACACGCCACATTCTCCAAGTGGCACCTCCGATATGGCCACTTGTCCGGCTCCAGTCTCCATGACCTAAACAAAGGTCTTGTGACTGGTATGGAATCCTTGGCAAATCAGAAACTCCCATTTTGTTCCGGTTGCGTCGAAGGAAAGTTTTCTCGACCGTCTTTTCCTTCAAGTACGTCCAAATCCAACGGACCACTTGATTTGATCCACTCTGATTTATGTGGACCAATGTCCGTTTCAAGTCACAATGGATCCCAATACTTTGTCACGTTTATTGATGACGCCACACGGTACTGTCACATCTACTTAATTCGCCGAAAATCTGACACGTTTGCCACCTTTCAACAATTCAAGGCAAAAGTGGAAAATTTCCATAATTTGCGGATCAAAATTCTCCGGACAGATAACGGCGGCGAATACTGTTCCACAGAATTTGCCTCGTTTCTCTCTGTCCATGGAATCACGCACCAGACTACAGTGGCATATACGCCACAACAGAACGGTGTCGCTGAGCGATACAACCGTACCGTCGTCAACATGGCACGTTCCATGCTTCATTTTGCCGGCCTCCCAACAATATTT
This sequence comes from Zygnema cylindricum, assembly GCA_037447655.1. Taxonomy (NCBI): domain Eukaryota; kingdom Viridiplantae; phylum Streptophyta; class Zygnematophyceae; order Zygnematales; family Zygnemataceae; genus Zygnema; species Zygnema cylindricum. The sequence continues at coordinate 142,141 of JBBHKE010002987.1, read as the reverse complement.
TGGGGGGAATCCGTTACAACGGCTAACTATCTCCAAAATCTCTGTCCGACTTCCAGTCTACCGAATCTAACACCTCACGAGGCTTGGACGGGAACAAAACCGAACGTCAGTCATTTGCGCATATTCGGTAGTATTGCCTGGATCAAAGATCTAAAGCCTGCTGGGAAATGGAGCAGCCGTGCAAAAATTGGATACTTGGTCGGATATTCGAACGAGTCAAAGGCATACCGAATATGGCTCATCAACGAACGCCAAGTCACACTGAGCCGCGACGTGACATTTGATGAAACACCCCTCCTCAACAAACTCCTTTACCCTCTTCCTCCTTCCCCTCCTTCACTCGCTCTCCCCTCCCCTCCTCCATCAGCTCCCATATCCGTGATTCCTCCCCATTTCTCCACTCCAACTGTCTCTCACCTTAACTCTTTTCCCTCCTCAGCCCTTGTCCGAACCACCTCCAGTCCTCCTCCTCCACCCCAATCCCTCCCTCTTCAACGGACCCTTTCTGATCCCTACTCCCTCTTCCCCATTCATCCAGATGCACCCCCTTACACCATTCCGCGTGCAATTCCGGAGGTCTCTCTGCCCATTCAGCCCTCTGTCCTCCGGAAAAGCGCCCGAATCGAAGCTCGGCGCACAGTCCATGGTGTCGCCAACATCGCAACATTCGATGTTCCTTTATCCTTCACCTCTGCCATGGTTGGTCTTAATGCTGCAGATTGGAAAGCAGCAACGGATGCCGAATTTGCGTCTCTTCAAAAGAATGGCACATGGGAGCTTACACCTCTTCCCCATGGCCGCAAAGTCATCGGCTCTAAATGGGTCTTTCGGATAAAGACTAAATCTGACGGCACCTTAGATCGGTTTAAAGCCAGATTTGTTGCTAAGGGCTTCCTTCAAAAGGAAGGCCTCGACTTCACAGAGACCTACGCGCCAGTTGCTAAATTCGCTTCAATCCGCATCCTCCTCTCCCTTGCCTCCTCTCAGGACTGGCACGTCCATCAGATGGACGTCCAGACGGCGTTCCTATATGGCGCCCTCAAAGAAGAAATATTTGTCCGCCAACCCGAAGGTTACGTCTCCCCGGGCACCGAACACCTCGTCTGTCGCCTACTCAAATCCCTCTACGGCTTGAAGCAAGCTCCCCGCGTTTGGAGTGAACACCTTGAAGCCATTCTGATCTGCGAAGGCTTTTGTAAACTTGCAGCCGACTTTGGTATCTTCTTCAAAGGTAAAAACGATTCCCTTCTAATCATCATCATTTATGTCGATGATCTTGTCCTCTCTAGTCCCTCTCTGCCTGCAATTCTGCAACTCAAAACCATGCTTAACTCCCATTTTGCAATGACAGATTTGGGTGAATTAGAGTATTGTCTTGGCATTTTAGTCACTCGTGACCGTCTAGCCAAAACCCTCCACCTTTCTCAAGAAAAATATATCTCTGAGGTCCTAGAGAGGTTCTCTATGTCAAACTGCACTCCTGTCTCCACTCCCCTAGATGCAAACACAAAACTTATTTCCAACTCCGGTGGGCCTGTCCACGGAGACATAAATGACTTATATAGATCAATGGTCGGCAGTTTAATGTACGCAATGACTGGCACTCGGCCAGACATTGCTGTCGCAGTCGGGCAACTGAGCCAATTTGTTTCTAACCCAACCCCTGAGCACCTCCTTGCGGCTAAGCGCGTCCTCCGCTATCTGCAAGGCACCAAGTCCCTCCGTCTTACCTTCTCTGGTGGCAATTCTCCTACCCTCATTGGCTTTTGCGATGCGGACTGGGGGGGAGACCTCGACACCCGCCGCTCCACCTCTGGTTTCTGCTTCTCACTCGGAGGAGCTCTAGTCTCCTGGGCCTCCAAAAAGCAACCCACTGTTGCTCTATCCTCAACCGAGGCTGAATATATGGCAGCAACACATGCTGCCAAGGAAGCAATCTGGCTCCGATCCCTCCTTGCAAATCTTCAATTCCCTCAGGCTTCCCCAACTCAAATATTCTGCGACTCCCAAGGAGCCCTTGCTCTAATGAGTAACCCGGTCCATCATCGGCGAACCAAGCACATCGACATTCAGTTCCATTACACTCGGGAAACCATCGCGGCTGGAACTCTCACCTTTCAATACTGCCAGACTTCTCTACAGATGGCGGACTTCCTCACCAAGTCTCTCCACCGCCCTCAGTTCGAATTACATCGAGCTTCTGCCGGTCTTACCTTCTAGCAAAGAGGGGGGGTGTTAGAAAAGTAGTCTTTGATAGAAGCTAATTTTCTGACAATGGGTTTAATATCGAAATTCTGAATTCTATTATCTAGATTTCGATATTTAGATTTCTGCAGTATGCTATAGAATCTAGGATTCCAGTATTTCAGTCTTTGTGTGTTCAAACAGTCAATGCCTTTTACGTGATAAGGATCTGGTCAAGATCTTTTTATAAATCTTGACCGTGGCTCCTGACCGAAAGGTCAAGTGCCCCTTCAGATTAGGAAAGTACGTATAGTTCTCGAGAGGTCACTCTCGAGATGTTTTCCATCTATTTAGCTTGTTCTTTCCTTTTGTTTTGTACCAGTTTTTTTTTTTAATCATTAATCAAAACAGAGCTAATGTCTGTTCCTATTCTTTCCACTCTATTTGTTACCATGACTTCACCTGTCATAAGGGAGAGAGGGAGAGAGGGAGAGAGGGAGAGAAAGAGAGAGAGAGAGAGAGGGGGAGAGGGGGAGGGAGAGAGGGAGAGATTGAGAGAGAGAGGGAGAGAGGGAGAGGGAGAGAGGGAGAGAGAGAGAGAGGGAGAGAGGTGGAGAGAGAGGGGGAGAGAGGGGGAGAGGGGGAGAGAGGGGGAGAGTGGGGGAGAGAGGGGGAGAGAGGGGGAGAGAGGGGGAGAGAGGGAGAGAGGGAGAGAGAGAGAGAGAGAGGGAGAGAGAGAGGGAGAGAGAGAGTGAGAGAGGGGGGGAGAGGGGAGAGAGGGGGAGAGAGGGGGAGAGAGGGGGAGAGAGAGGGAGAGAGGGAGAGGGAGAGAGGGAGAGAGGGAGAGAGGGAGAGAGGGAGAGAGGGAGAGGGGGAGAGAGAGAGAGAGGGGGAGAGAGGGGGAGAGAGGGGGAGAGAGGGGGAGAGAGGGGGAGAGAGGGAGAGAGGGAGAGAGAGGGAGAGAGGGGGAGAGAGGGGGAGAGAGGGAGAGAGAGGGAGAGAGAGGGAGAGGGGGAGAGGGGGAGAGAGAGGGAGAGAGGGAGAGAGGGAGAGAGGGAAGAGAGGGAAGAGAGGGAGAGAGGGAGCGAGGGAGAGAGGGAGAGAGGGAGAGAGGGAGAGAGAGAGAGGGAGAGAGAGAGAGAAGGAGAGAGAGGGAGAGAAGGAGAGGGCGGCAGGGAGGGAGGGCGGCAGGGAGGGAGAGAGGGAGGGGGAGGAGGAGAGAGAGAGAGAGAGCGAGAGAGAGAGAGATTTTCTGCGACAGGCGACAACAATCACCATACAGCAACTGACTGTTAAAATTTTTGTACTGAAGAAAGGATCTTATTTTCTGACGCATTTTCTGACATTTTTTGCACTGCAATTCAAAAATGGACCAAAAATTACCCGCAAGATATGAGAGGTAAACTTCCCCGGTAACTCGTACACATAAACTAAAGGCCGTTTTCTGTTCCATACAAACGTCTTGATTCCCCCTTTTCCCTCCTCCTTAAGCTTTGGAGGGGCGATTTCCAGAGAGGATCTTGAGATCTCCTCCCCTAAAGATCTTTGAGGGGGAAAGGAAATAGGAAAAGGGGAGGAGGGAGGCCATAACCATGGCACTGTTGTCTCATCCACAGGAAAGGACGAAATCGAAGGGATACCGCAGTCAACACCGTACCATCCATTCTCACACTGTCCAATCATATTCCCCATAGAGAAAATTACCAGAAACAGCAAAAAATCAGGAGTCAGATAAAAAATAAAAAGTTCAAAACTCGATCAAACTTTCACCTTTACAGTATAGTCAAAGAGCACAAGTTTTCACCCTTCACGGTCCTTTGGAGTGAAAACTTAGGCATGAAAAGTTGTTCTTTTCAGAGCATTGTTCAAATTTGTGAAAACAATTGGAAGCATTATATGTGGTGACCATATACTATAAATGGATAATATGGTACCATACAGTATAATACAGCAGCATAAAAAGGTACTATATGCTACAATACCATATAACACTATATAATACAGTATATTATGATATAGAACTGCATAATAGGGGTATAACACAGTATTATACGGTATATTACGGTATAATACGAGTATAGTATAGAGTTACCACATATAACGTTGTAAATTGTTTTCGCACATTTGAACTGTGAGTCCAAGGGCCAAAGAAAAGTCGCCACCTGACAGTATCCGTTATCACAGTTTCCATGGTTGTTACAACCGTTAACACAGTAATGACGAATTGGAATCTCACAAAACTCCCCGATCTGTCCATCGAATGAACAATAACACAATTTCCGAGGTTGTATTTGTCCTCTTTTGACTGGATCAGCAAAACACCATCCTGGTCTCTCCGTATCGTTAGAAAACAAATCTTCCCTCAACTGTTCATTCCACACGGGTCCGAAGTCTCTGCAAATTTGCCGAATTAACCCCAACCGCCACATTACTTAGATACTAAAGGAGAGGGGACGTCATAATCTATCTGCAAGAATGTAACGATGATGCTATTTAGGGATTTTGGGGGTTTTTTAAGGTTTTAATCCATATGCATACATGGGCGTAACACTAGTACTTGAATAAAAAATATAAAGTACAGAGCTATTGAAGAAAGTATTATTGCCAAAGATTATTTTTCTCACTGTAATTGGTCTATTACAGGTGTACACATAGACTAGTAGTAGGTGCACAGTTGAACCCTGCATTTGAAAAGTTATGCAGGCAACACATTTAGAACAGTAAATATTCCACAACCAAATAAGTTCTATACAGTGAATTAATATCATATGATGGTCAGCAAAATTTACAAGAGCAGATGAGTTCAATATAGTGTAAAAATGACAAGTGGTTATCAAATTATAAACGACCAAAAAAGTTCAATATAGTGAAAGAACGATAAAATCATAAGATGGTACAGATGAACAACAACATCATAAAACAAAACTAAACAACAAAACAACAAAACCAAAACAACATCACAAAACTGGGAAAGTCCTATAAAAAACACAAAGATAATGTCGAATGATAATAAGCTCGGTTCTCAATCCATAACAAGATGTTTGACTCACGTACTGATTGTACCACATTGGTCTGGAACCGATCGCATGGGAAAAGGTGTATTGGGTCCACATCGGCAGAGTCCTATTGTTTTATCGCAAAAAGCGTCCTCCATACAAGATGCGGTTGACCCCCGATGAGGTTCATTTTGAGATTCATGAGGAACCGGTTGATGATTACATTCGATTGGCTCTAATTCCGTACAGTCAAGGCCTGAAATCACAGCAATTTCAAACACAAAAGTAAGGATTTGCCTTAAGCTCCTTGAAAGTGGAGACAAATATCAATTACTAACGTCCAATTTGAAGGTTTAAGGTTTACTCTCCATTCGCATAACATCCATCAGTTACAACATAAATACTGGTATCAACAACAACCATCGGCTGCTACCCTCCACTATACTTTTGAAGGCTTAAACGTTCACTCCCTCGGTTTCCCATAACATACATCACAGAGCTCCAAAAACATTGGACACGTGTCGTACACAAAAAAACATGCTCAAAATTTACCACTTCAAAGTGGACAAAAGGTCCAGACGAAAAAATCTATTTCGTCCCCGATAAATTCCAAAGAGACGTCAACTGGATCTTAAAATTGACCCCTGGAACACCAAGCCAAATACTTTCTTTCACAGCTTTTTTTGCCCAATGTCATAAAATTTTGATTGTAAGCCGTGTTTTTTCAAACAAAGGTCAACCAATGTAGCGATCAAACTTATTCTGTGCTAAATGGTGTCTTAACAAAATGAATGTTAACTTCCACTGTATTGACATGATTAAAATTGAAATTTTAATTATTCAATGGTCGGTGTTAAAACTGAACATCCATTGAAATGTTAAAATTGAAAGGTCATTGATTTCCCAAGGCAGTAATGACAACTGTCCCAAGGTTTGATGAGTTTCAATGATGTGCATTCTACATAAAACTCTCAAATGAAAAAAAGAAAAAGGTCACGAAGACATGCATTTTGTTGTGTACAAGTCATTGTGAGTTTAGCATAAGGTTTTGAGAGTTAAAAATGTTTCAAAAGTTTAAGCTTTAAGGGTTTAAATGACAGCAGGTTCAAAGGGTACACCGTCTGTCGCTATTCCCGTTAAATGTTTTTTTCTGACTTCAAACTCATTATTCTCTATACATGCTTGTTGGATTACTAATCAGATGGTTGCATTGGAAAGGTAGGACTCTTACCTTCCAACTGGTGATCTCCAAATGAAAACCGGAAGAGTGTGCACAAAGTGTGCACAAAAGCTTCAACCCGGACCGGAACTTTTAAATAATTTTTAACTCCTTTATAAATTCTCCTGTTCAAATTGATCCTATTGTCTCTTTTAATCCTCTCGATGTTCGTTACACCTTTTCCCTCCTTTTCCTTCCTCCTTTCCTCTTCTTCCCCTTTCTCCACTTTGATTTCTCCTTCCCTTTCCTTCTCCCTTCTTCCCTTTCTCCTTTCTACTCTTCCTCCTTCTTTTTCTTCTCCTGACCTTTATCTCTTTTCGATTTCCTGAGATCCTTTTTGAACGCTGATCCCATTTCTCCGGATTGATCTGATCTGGATTGCCTGTGCCTGATTCTTCGTCTACATCAAAACATATATTAATAAAAATAATATATATATATATATATATATATATATATATATATATATATATATATATTATATATATGTGTGTGTACAATAATGTGTATATATATAATAAACGATTTGGGTATTATGAGAATTTGGAAATTTGATGGTTATCGGTTTTGCCGATAATTGTAGATACCACGAAACTGGTGATATTGACCGATGTCGGTACGACACTTTGAGCGCCAATATTTACCAAATGGAAAAATATCTTGCCAGATTTCCGCCAAACAGTTGATTAGCAAAAATTATTTGCTAAAAATTATTTGTCAAAAATTATTTGCCAAATATTATTTGTCGAAAATTACTTGCCAGAAATTATTTGTCAAAAAATATTTGTCAAAAAATGTAGAAATGAAATTCAAGGTACAAGGTTAAACATCTGGAACGATGGAAAATTACGGAAATACTGGTAGGGATTCTCAACCAATCAGCACATTGCAATAGTTTACGATAGAATATATTAGCTGAATATATCACTTTCTGAGGTTTTTTCAATTTTCCAGAGTTCTACAGGGTTTTAAAAATTTTCAGGGGGATTTAGGACTTTCTACATTTTTTTAGGGTTTTTTGGGAATCTTTAAGGCTTTAAAGAGTGTTTAAAACAAACTTGCTCCCTTGGTAACCTCCTTCCCTCACTCCCTCCCTCCCTCTCTCCCTCTCTCCCTCCCTCCCTCCCTCTTACCTCTACAACCTCCACCACATTCTCCCCCTTGTGACATTTTTCGAGCCACCTCCCCACCTCCTCCTGCCACGTGGCACCCCTCCACAAAACAGGAAGGAGCTTCCTTTCATAGTGTCCCAGCTTCTTTATCTTCAGCAGTGCATTTTGGCCCAAGGAGAGATCCAATCCTTGGTCGACGCCACCCTGAGAAGGAGAGAGAGAAGGAGAGGGAGAGGAAGAAGATCCATGGAGTCCGAGTTCGAGGAAGTCGAGGACAACGAAGAGGAGGGCAGAAAAAACCATGGCGGCCATTCGGACGGGGACATGGCGGAGAAGACGGAAGGAAGGGAGAGTGTTAGAAGGGAGGGATTGGCTAGAAAATGGCGGAGCCATGGCTAGGAGAGGAAGGGAAATATTAATTTCCTCCTGCAGTAAAGTACGAATTATGTACTACACAGTATACACCGTGAGTCGCTATGACGTATGAAAGTCCATCGGTCCATGTTCTGCTCTGATGAACCTTAAATAGAGTCGACAGTTTTAAATGTTAAATGACGATACAATACAGTACGGTACAGTACTGTAATGTAATTCAGGTACGATTAATTTAGTACTACAGTCTACAGTAATGTACTGTACAGTACAGTACACCGTGAATCGTTATTAGCGTATAGAAATTATTAGTCTATATAATGATTTGCCTAGGACATATGGGTTTAGTCGCAATACCTCTTTAATGTTATTTTGTAAAAAAACTTTTACCATAACTATGTGTTTAATCGCATTTACTGTGATTTAGTAATATATCTGATTATTAAAGATATGCGATTATTGCTAAGTGCCACATGACATGACATGTCATGTAATGACATCTGACATCATGATTTAATTAGCATGGACTTAATGTAATGTCATGACATGGCATGACATAACATAGCAGTAAA
>JBBHKE010002987.1:38968-133676 GCA_037447655.1 Zygnema cylindricum | reverse complement strand
GGGGAGAGGGAGGGGGAGGGGGAGAGGAAGAGGGGAGGGGAGAGGGAGGGGAAGAGGGAGGGGGAGAGGGAGAGGGAGACGGGCACAGAGTCGGAGAGAGCAAGGGAGAAGGAAGAAAAGGCGGGGAGGGAGATGGAGGAGAGAGAGAGGGAAAGATTCTTCTGTTGATCGAGGTTTTGAGGAAAGTCAAGATGAGTCTTGAGGAGGGAGACAGAATGAACAAAAATGTGACAGGTGGCGAGATTTGGTGGTATTCAAAATTTTTGGATGAGGCGGCGGTACAGGTGGCGAGTGGTGACAGGCTGGCGAATGAGCGATTTAGGGAGCTTTTGAGGTAGGGGTTGAGGGAGGAGGGAGAGAGAGAGGTACAGGGGAGAGAGAGGTGCAGGGGAGAGAGGTGAAGGGGGGAAAGGAAGGTGTGGGAGAGAGGTGGTGGGTGAGAGGTGAAGGGAGGAGAGGGGTGAAGGGGTGAAGGGGGCAGAGGGCGAAAAAAGAAAAACAATACGAGAAAAAAGAAAATATACTAAGTGATGATTTTTAAGGAGTTATGTTGGCTTTTTACGAAGTTATGTTTTTCTTTTCCATTTATGTTTGCTTTTTCTTTTCCGTTTATTCAGTTAATTTTATTTTTATTTTTTTGACAGAACACTCGTCGGAAATTCGGGATTGTCTTTTTCGCAAAAAGAAAGTTTAATTTCGTCGGAAGCTCTGGAAAAAATTTTCGATTCCGTTTTTCGGCGAATTATTTTGATCCTTCCGTTTTGGGACGAAAATTGGGTACAATATGGGTTAAAGTTAATAATAAAGAAGGGAGAGAAGAGAGAGGAGGAGAGAAATCTCGAAACAAAAACTGAAACCGAGATGGAAAATTTAACGGAAATGGAATTTTTAAGGGAAACGGAAAATTTAATGGAAACAGAGAACTTAACGGAAACGGAGAATTTAATGGAAACGGAAAAGAGAGAGAGGGTAAAAACGGCGATAGCCGGTTTGGAAATTTTGAAAGATCTTATTTGGGATCCAAACCTGCCCGAAAAAGTTTCGAGGGTCAGAGTAAAAATTTTAGAGGCTTTATACCTCAATTTTTGGGCTGGGGAAGGATTGATAAAGGGGAGAGAAGAGATAGATGGGGAGAGAACTGAGTCGAGCGAAAATTTTTCTGCGGATAAAATTGAGGAACATGAGAATGAAATCGTTGAGGAAGAAGACGATGAAGACGAGGAAGAGGACGAAGGAGAAGGAGAAGAACAAGAGGAAGAAGACGAAGAAAGGAACAACGGAAGGGAAGAAGAAGAGGATGGGAGAGAGGAGAGAGAAAGTTTAACCTTCGAGGTGAGAGAAGTAATGTCTGCTTTCTCAAAATTGGCGGGAGAGATACTTGGTGAAAAAGGAAAAAGCAAAATCGGTGAGAGAGATGAGAGAGAAGAGGGGGAAAAGAGAGGAGGGATATTGCGAGACGAAGACAAACGTGAGCTTCGTCTTTTCCTGATTGAGACGATTCGGGCAGCAATTTTGGAAGTTTCTGAAAGCCAGGTAGCGCCTTCTGATTGGGCGAGAAGGCTCCGTGATGCTTTGTCACATAATATTTTTTTCGAAAAAGCCGAGAAATCAGAAATTTTTGACCTTATTTTGGCTCCGGCGAAGTTTTCTGATTGGCCGAAGTGGAGCCGGGTCAGGCAAAAAGAGGAGGGAGAGGGAGAGGGAGAGGGAGAGAAGATGGGAGAGGTTTTAAAAGAATCTCAAATGCTGAATTTTTCTGTTGAAATGGTAAATGTTTGGGCACAAATGGGCGTCGAAGTTTCGAACGAATTAAATTTGAAAGGAGAAAAAGAAGAAGATTCGGAGAGACGAGGATTGGAAGAACTTATTTTCCGGGCAGATGAAGATATTTCCGGGCAGGACGAAGAAAACGGCAACATCGATATCGATATCAAAGACGAAATCGATTTGCACGACGATGACATCAGCATCGGATCCGAGAATGGAGAATTCAAAGATGCTGACGCCAGCAGAATGCCAGCTGGCCGATCCTGGTTGGTCGTGGAAATTCTTTGCAGTTTCGAGGAGTCTCGACAGGAAAATGTGTTTTCGGGCAGCGGAAAAAAACTTGCGAACGCTTCCCGGAAATACAATGACAGAGCTCTCGCGGAAGCCTCTTCGAAAATTTTAGTTTTTTTGCAAAATTGTAGCAAATCAAAATCAGCCCAACACGAAAACTTTATTTTCGTAGTCGTTAAAACATTAATTTCAGATGCTTCCCTCGCGGAAAAAACAAATAAACAAAAAAGTTTTTCGAAGCCGTATATATCGGCTTTACTAAAAATTATTTCGAAAGTTTTTCTTGATGGAGGAGGAGGGTGGGGATATCGACAGGTGGCACAATTAATCGAGCACCTTGCAGATGGAGAGGGAGAGGGAGAGGGAGAGGAAGAGGAGGGAGAGGTAGCGACGAGAGTACTCAGGGAGGTGGTGCCAGCTGTCATGAAAGTCTGGAGGCTTTTGGGTAAAGAGGGAGGAGGAGAAGAGAAAGGGGGTGCAGGGAGAGGAATGGTAGAGGGAGTGGTAATGGAGTGGGTTCAAAAAGCAATGGTTGCACCCCCTCTTGCCGCTTGTATGGAGCCAAACCGGGTATCTATGGGTAAGATCTCTCTCTCTATCTCTCTCTCTCTCTCTCTCTCTCTCTCTCTCTCTCTCTCTCTCTCTCTCTCACACACACACACTCCCTCTCTCCCTCTCTCCCTCCCTCCCTCCCTCCCCCCCTCTTCCTCTTCCTCTCCCTTCTCACAAATTTCATCTCCGTCTCTCTCTCCTCTCTCTCAGACTCCCTGGACTCCATCCGATTGGCTGTCTCCTGCTTCCCTCTCCCTCCTCCCACTACCACACGCCAGCTGTCACTTTTTCTCGCGTCGCTAGGTGGCGGCTCCTCATTGGCCGAACAAGTCGCCCTTTTGGAACTTTTTCGGCGCCAATTTTCGAGAGCTGCCACGTCAGCAATTGCTGCCGCGGCCGCCGCGAAACGGTTATCGAATAATTCCGTTGTGAATGATGGAAATGTGTTCAGTTCCGTGTTGGGATCTTTTTCAAATTCGATTTCAAATTTAACGGAAAATTCGATGGAGAGGTCCGTTCCGGGAAAAGGTTTAACTGCGGCGTTTTCTGTTCCGGGCGACGGAAATGAGGTCGCTGACGTGGCGAAGTGGGAGGAGAGAGTGGAGGGAGTTTTGGCAGGACTTGTGACTGTGACAGTGGCGTACAGCTGGCGGCAGATGAGACAAGATGATTGGAGTTTTGTGTTTAAGAAATTACGGAAATGGTTGGAAACGAGTCTCCATGTGGTTGAGGAGACGGTGGAGGCTGTCGCGGAAGCGGTGGAGGGAGAGGGAGAGGGAGAGGAAGAGGGAGAGGGAGACAAGCAGGAGAGGGGAAGTGAAAAGAGTTTCGATAAGCTTAGAGAAGTACTGATTTCGAGTTCGGAAAAAATGGAAGAGGTAGCGAGTAATGCGGTTTCTCTTTTTGGACTGTTGTGTTGTCTTTTGGGGTCTTGTGAAACGGACGGAACTGGGGTTTTACGGGGAAGAGAGGGAGAGGGAGAGGGAGAGGGAGAGGTAGAGGGAAAGGGAAAGGGAAAGGGAGAGGGAGAAAGAGAGGCTATCGTGGGTGTCGAGAATTCTGAATGGGAATTCGTATCTCAAAGAGCTTACGCTGACATCGTTCGGATTTTTCTCGCCATCGGGTTGGTCGAGACGGTTGCTAAAAGACGAGAAAATTCCAATATAGAACAAAATTCCACTAGAAGACAAAAAGTAGAGTCGGAGGTCGCCAGGTGGCGGTTATCCGTGTGGCCGTTATTGGAAACGGTCGCTGACGTGGCGAGAGGAGCCTCAGATAAGACTATTGGAAATACTGTAAGATCCCTCGATTTGTGGGGAATAGGACGAGGACACGTGGCGTCTCTCTATTCGCTGTTTTTGGACAGAGAGAGCGGGAAAGGACGAGGAACGGTACAAAAAACGGCGGTCGAGTTTCTATGTAGACCGAGTGTGTTGCCTGGAGCGGTTTCCGTTGGAGTGGGAGAGGGCGGGGATAGGGGAGGAGAGGGAGGAGAGAGAAAGCGCGGGGAAGAGAGGGAGAGGGAGAGGGAGAGGGAGGGAGAGAGGCCGGCTGACGTGGCGAGAGTGAGACCTGAGCTGGCGGAAATTTTGGAGTCGACACCTGCCATGCTGATGTCAGCAAATAAGACGGCGGGGGTAAGGGTAAGTGGCGTTTGTCGCATTGGGAAGAGAGCGATGGGAGGGAGAGGAGGGAGTGAGAGGGAGAGGTAGGGGGAGGAAAGGCAGGGAGAGGGAGGGAGAGGTTTGGGGATGGGAAAGGGGGAGAGCGGGGGAGGGAGAGGGAGGGAGAAGGAGGGGGCTGTGGAGGGAGAGGGAGGAGAAGGGAAGGGGGTAGGGGATGAATGGACGAAGTATAGATCGTTTTGTTCACAATCTTTAATGTGGATCACTTTATTGTTTTCCTGTTTTCTTTCTTCTTTTTTAATTCTCTTTTTTTCTTTCATCCCTTTTTTGCTCCTCCTATTTTCCTTGTAAGTCACTTAAAAATTGACGTTCTCGTTTTTTTTTTCCCTACTTTTTTTGTGTTTTCCAGGTACAATACTTTTTAGGATGGACTTTATTTCTCCACCGAATCAAATCTTTCCCTCTTTCGGATCCTTCCCGAGACCGACTTTCCGAATACGCGAATTCTATTGGAGGAAATTTTATCCACATCCTCCTCCAACATATTCCTTTCTGCCCGGAATCATCTGTCAGGCGTTCGAAAACTTTATCTGATCGAACGGGGAAAAATTTGTTGCTGCCCGAAGAAGCCGAAATTTACGAGGCGGCTGCCCGAGGCACGACAGGTGGCGGTGTTTTATTCGCTCTCGAAAACTTTTGGCCGGTAAATAAAAAATCGATTAAAATTTTGGCGGGAACATTATTTGGAGTACTTTTGAGAGAAATTCCGGCCTTGCCGAGACTTTGGTTTTTGGATTTGAGAGATCGGGCAGTTCAGCAACGAGTCGAAAACTTTACAGCTGCGCGATGTAGCCCACATCTAATGGCGTACGAGTTTCAACAGGTATTGTCATTTACCTTTTGTTATTAACCTTTTGTTTTTATTTACCTTTTGGTTTTTACCTTTTGTTATTTACCTTTTGTTATTTATCTTTTGTTACTTCCCTTTTGTTATTTACCTTTTGTTATTTCCCTTTCGTTATTTACCTTTACCTTTTATTATTTACCTTATATGATTACTATTTGTTTTCCTTTTTTGGCGTTATAGTTTTTGTCTTTTTTTTTATTCTTTGTTCTTTTCTTTTTCTTTGGTTTTTCATATTTTTCCTTTTATTTTTCATCTTTTCACTCTTTTCATTTTTTTTACCTCTTTTTTGTCGTGTGAGTTATCTGGGATTTTACTATTTTTGTTCCGAGGTTGGTGATTCTCTCTCTTTCCCTCTCTCCCTCCCTCCCTCCCTCCCTCAGGCGCTCTCCGTCGCTGAAAATGACGAATCCGTCTCCGTCCGAGTCAACCGAAGTCAAGGCGAGATTTTCGTCTTTTACGAAAAAGACGAAATCCAAGCGGAAATCGTCCTCAAATTGCCTTTCTCGTATCCTTTACGGTCGATGGAAATTGAATGTCGTCAACAACTCGGTCAAAGCCGGTCAAAGGTACGAAATTGGGTCAAAACGGTTAACGGAATCGTGCGACATAGAATCGGTTCCGTGGGAGATGCAATTGTGACGTGGAAAGATATTTTAGAGAGTGGATTTAAAGATAGTGAGGAGTGTCCCATTTGTTATAGTTTGGTTCACCAATCAGATAAAAGTTTACCGAAACTCGAATGCAAAACTTGTAAACATAAGTTTCACTCGATGTGTCTTTATAAATGGTTCTCGTCGTCTCATAAGTCGACGTGTCCTCTTTGTCAGACGCCGTTTTGAGGGAGAGGGAGAGAGAGGGAGAGAAAAGTTAGGTGTTTTGGGGAGGAGAGGGAGACAGAGCGGGGTAGAGGGAGAAAGTGGGAGATTTCCATTCGATTTGTCTTTATAAATGGTTCTCGTTGTCTCATCAAGTAAACTTCTCCTCTTTGTCAGACGCCGTTTTGAGGAGGGAGAGGGAGGGGGAGGGAGATAGGGAGAGTGGGAGAGAAATGGTAGGTGTTTTGGGGAGGAGAGGGAGAGGAAGAGGTGTCTTCATAAATGGTTCTCCTCATCATATAAGTCGACTTGTCCTCTTTGTTAGACGCCGTTTTGAGGAGGATCCGCGATCAAACGATCAGCGGCGGGATCACGGCAGAAGCTAGGATAAGGAAAAATGTCGAATTATGTCCTTTTTCTTTTGTCCAGTTCCCTTTTTTTTTTCCTTTTTTTTTTTGCCTCATTTATTTTTTTCTGCGGAAGATGAAGTCGGTTAAGAAAAGACAAAATTAGTTTAAGGTTTGAATTAGACCAAAGAAGTTTGTATAAAGATCTGTCATTTTTTGGGACCATATGTTATTTTGTGTTTTAAATTGTAAACGTGTAATAAAGTTTAAAACAAAAAAAAAACGATTGGCTTTAGTTTGTGTTGTATTTTGAAATTTTGGACGACATCAAAATGTAATCGGGAAAAATAAAGGTTAATAAATAAATAAATAAAATAAAAATAAATAAATAATAAACTCAAAAATAAATAAAAATGTAATTAGATAGGTAATAACTCTATTTAGTTTTTCATTTGGATAGTTTTTCATTTATTTCCGAAATTGATGACTCACTAGTGAATAATTGTTTATTTTATTATTTTTGGAAAGCAGATTTTTATTCATTAATTTTGGTTTTTATTTCTAGTTTCAATTGCTATTTAGAGTTAATTTAAAATATTAGTAATGCTAAATGAAAATCGATAAGATGGGACAAAAGTTTATTTGTGGAATTTTCCTTTTTTTTTACAGTTTTAATATGATTGCGTTTTTTTTCTTTTCCCTTCCCTCTCTCCCTCCACTTTCCCCTCTCCCTCCCCGTCTCCCTCTCCCTCTTACTCTCCGCTCGCTCTCCCTCTCCTTTCCCTTTCCCTCTCCTATCTCTCCCTCTCCTTCTCTCTTTCTCTTATTCCACCTCCCTTGCCCTATTCTCTCTCTCCCAATCCCACTCCTGCCCTCCCCTCCCTCTCCCCTCCCTCCCTGCGGCTCACTCTCTCCCTCTCCATCTCCCCCTCCCGCTTGCTCTCCCCCCTCTCATTCTCTCTCTCCCCTCTCCCACTCTCCCCTCTCCCACTCTCCCCCTCCTCCCCCTCTCCTTCTGCCTCACCCTCTCCCTCCCTCTCCCTATCTCTCTTCTTTTCTTGCTCTCCTTCTCATTCACCCTCTCCCCCCTTGCACTCTCCCCTCCCTCTCCCCCTCTTCCTCTCCCTTCGCCTCTCGTTTGCCTCACTCTTTTCGCCTGCCCCTCCATCTCCATTTCCCTTTTCCTCTCTTTCCCCTTCTGCCTCTCCCTCCTCATTTCCCTCTTCCTCTCTCTCTCCCTACCCCTCCCCCCGCGCCTTTCCCTCGGTCTCCCCGCCTACCCCTCCCTCCCCCTCTCCCCCTCCCTCCACCTCTCCCACTCCCTCTCCTTCCCTCCCCACCTCTCCCCCATTGGGAATGCAACATTTCACCAAAATCAATAATTCAGTATTTTTTAGCAAAAAACTCATTTGCCGTTTGAAAAACTGGAGTTCTTTACTGTTTTACGGAATACACACACACACACACACACACACACACACACACACACACACGCACACGCACACACACACCGTACATGCACACGCACACGCTCATGCACGCATGTATGAAAGGTCGTTGCGTCTCGAGTGTGGTGCAGGGGTCGTAGTAGGAAGCGATGAAGAGAAGGGCACTAAGGCACGTCCCCTCTTTGTGTTGAGGGGGGGGGGGGAGGGACAAGAGGTCAAAATGTTTTAGAGCTTATTTAGCCACTTGCCCCGACTACCATGCCTCCATGCCCATTCCCCCTTCCTCCGTCTATCCAAACCTCACTTCACCGCTATTCGTTTTTAGTGTTAAAAGCTTTTTTCGCCACTTAAAACATTTGATCTTCATGCACGTTTGTCGGATTGTCAATCCGATGGTTGCTATTGGAAGGCAAGATTCTCACCTCATATTGATGGTCCGAGATTGACAAGCCAACAAGTGCGCACGGAGAAAAGATGTTTTTTTTTCTTTAGGGCAAGGTTTTTAAATGGTTCAAATGTAGCCAACTTGTTATAATGATTATGACTAATAAAGCTAAAGTAATCACCACACTAATATTTTTTTTTGCTTTATATCCATTCCCATTATCTCCACTATTATTTGGGCAATTTGGGTTCTCCAACAACTCGATTGGATGGTAAATCCCTTTAGAAAAACCTTTTGTGAATTTCATTTTCTCTCCCTCCTCTCCCTCCGTCTTCCCCTCTGTCTCCCTCCTTGTCTTCATGTTCCCCTCCTTCTCCCTCCATCCCTCCCTTGACATCATTTGCCCCGAAAGCGTTACACCTCTCGCTATTGGTATTGGTGTCTTGCGTCCAAGTAGTATCTTTTTTGACACTAAATCATCAATTACGGTTAATAACACCGTTTAAATAACAGCCCCAAAATAAGCCACATTGCAAAAGTAAACTAATGTAGTTTATTTTAGTTCATTATAAACGCTAATAAATCACTAATCATAAATTAGTGTTAAGAACACCATTTAAGAAAATGAAACAAATTACTAAACGTTAATTAGTGTATTTATTCACAATTTAGTGTGAACGTCAATAATTCACTAGATTGTAAACTAGGGTTATGGCAATGTTTAAGCACGTGGTCAGTATTATACACTAATTTTGTCACATAATTTTGTTCTCTAAACATATAAGAGCATCATAAAACTAGCAAATGTTTTTCTAACATTGATTTTTTTGACAGCTCACACTTGCCCTCGTTAATTGAAAAGAAAATAAGAGTTTTTCACATTCAAACAATCCCTATATAGTGCTCGTCCTACGATTTTAGTAGTTTTTCACCGTCCAATTATTTTGGTTTCTAGTGATATTCATACGAATTAATCAACAATGACAAATGTCCCCACGATTAGGGACAAAAGTGTTTCACCATTTGATTGTTTATAACTGAAGTTTTTTGAATGTTTTAACACCAAGTCATGATACAATGGTAGTGTAATTATTACAGTACCCTATAGAAAGACGTAAAAAATATCAACAAACTCTTACGCATACGGACGCACAAGATACTACACAAGTAGATGTACGGATACACAAATTAGTACATGAGAATATGTTTTTTAGAAGTACGAAAATGTACCGCGTGTCTACGAATGATTACATACCTCAAAAACATTCACTCTTTATATTTTTTACATATTTTGATTCGTGATTTTGGGCCAACAACAATTTACATTTTTTTTTCTCTTGGTGCACAACTGTTTATACCCCTTAAGTAATGTATCGATTCATTTTAAATTTTTTTTTTTAGAAGAATTATACAATTTTGATCAAAATGTTACCGACAATTTTGGCTCAATTTATGAGAAAAGTAATCATTACTACGACAATAAAATAAAAAAAATACATTACAAGGCTATAATGGGTAGCGTACCTTACGAGTATATATACGAAATCGTAATCGTTCGAAAACCGTTGATTAGTTCAACTTTCAAAAAGGTATAAAACTAAGATTAGACCGTTATAACTAACGATAAATGTTTAATTATTTTAGGGGTATCAATTGAAACCCATTACCAGTGGTATTAATATTTTAATAGAAACATATATTGATGATGGTTGGGTGCCGTACGAAATTAAACGGTTTAAAACCAAGTATAACAAATTTTGAACCTCACACCGTTAGATTGCGCTGAACCCAACTGGTCAAACCGTTGCTCCTTTAAATAACCTTAAAATAATATCAAAAAGGAAAAAATAACCCTAAAATAAACAGTAAGAAGCTAAAAAGGTCGTTGCATCAAAGTTTGCCATCCAATTTACACATCAATTATATTAGTAAGTTATTTTGTCGTACTTTTTAATCAGGTATATTTACTGTAATATTGTGTATAGGGTAATGTCTTATGGCTGTAAGTCTCATATCTATATATTGAGGTGAAATGGCTCGATATACCGCTTTGCGACCAACTAAGAAATATTGCAATATTCTTCGTCGAAAGGACGAGGCTCCGTACCAGTGTAATACAATAATGCGGGGAAAGAGGCATTTGAATTTTTACGATTTTTTTTTCTGGGTTTTTTATCTCCGTTCACACTTGTCTGATTTTAGAGCAAATGTCGCCAATCGGAATGTGAGATTTTGCCTTTCAATTGCATTCGTCGAATATACAATGTGTATAGAGATAAAATGTTATAAGTGGCAAAAATAACATTAACACTAATAGAAATACACGTGTAGCTCACAATTGTGTAGCGGTCGTACTCCATTCGGTTCCGGTATGGGCAAAATCGAGCCTTTCAATTTGAAACGATATTGAGATTTTTAAACCAACACAAGTCGTTGGATTCCAACGAACAGAATGGTTTTATTGCTAAACCGACAACATTCCTTAGAAGCCTTGGAATTGCTAAAATTAGGTCAAAAAGTCATGAAACAAAGTTTCACCAAATTTAGCGTACAGTTTCTACTTTTTTCGTACATTATTACTAAAAATGTGTAGTTTCTATCACATATCCAGATACGATTGTAATTTACTCTATCGTGTGACGGTGCATCCGTACATTAGTTCATTATTAAGTTTGTCATGATTGAACCAAACTAACTAATATCTTAAATCGTTCAAACGAACTATTCCGATTCAAAAGCAAAAACAGAACTGCCAAAAAACCGGTTTAGTTCGGTTCGGAAAGAAGTTTGGGCCCAAACCGAGCCGAGTGTTAAAATTGTGCATATGGAAAAGTAATTAGTAGTGTTTGATATCGGTATGATTTTTCTGATAACTGATATGTCATTTTTCTCGGCTTACCAATAATTGATATATTGGCACGATATATCGGTATCAGTGTTATCGCGATCCCTCACCATTCGATAACTGAAAACTATCGGTATCGTTTTCTCGCGATAAGTTTTTTGCCAACACTAGTAATTAGTCTCTTTTAACCAGTTTTGTGACAAGTGTAGAAAATTATATTGCCAAGCGTAACATTGACATGTAATTTTAAACAAAGGCTACTTCATATCAACTATTTTTCACCAATGTAAAAATCCTTCCAAAATTACTAAACAATTTTAACGAAGTTTATTTCAATATATTTTTAATATTTCTAATTAAAAAGCTCTATTACGACATGTAAAATCAAACAATGTCTATTTCTTTAATGTTTTTTTTTTATCGGTCAAGGTTTTAAGAGTTTGGCCGATATAATTTGGTGTTTTTAACAAAATAAAATAGTATTGATCAAATTACCATAATTTTATGATTTTACAAGAATGAATGGCACCTATAACACTGAGTGTTTAAGGTCGTGGCATAAACATCATTGAAAAAAGTGACTTAACAAACTTTTAATATTCAACATTTTAAGTCAGACTTGTCGAAGTTGATCTCATCGTAATATTTCCCAGCCTGACAACCTTGGCGTTGTCGTAATTGTTTCCCATGTATATAATTGTGCAATTAAAGATAAAACTTGAAAACCTCATGTATAGTGTAATTTGTAGTATGTACTAAAATTAGAACACTTTGAAAGTTTTGTTCAATTAGCAAATCACTCGTGTTTACCTAAATTCATCATTATTAGTTCGGGCTACGTATACGGAATTTATGTTTTTGATTTCTTAAAAAAAATGAACTTCACGTAAGAATTTCTGTCGAAAGGCAAGGTAAAATGGGGGTTGGGAGGAAGGAGGGTTTGCGTTGGCCTACGATACATTCGAAATCAAACAGTCCGAGCGCGTGGCGTTGTCGATAAAAAAAACGTGATTATGAGCATTGTGATGCTAAATTCACTCTAGTTTGATGGTGCTCGCGAAATTCGGATGTTTAGTGATTTTTTCATGTGGGTTTGTTGGTTTTTGTCATTGACATTTTTTGGGAGGAGAATCCCTCAAGGGACCTCTAGCTTTTGTGCATAGTGCTTTTCATCGATAACGTTAATATCTACCTTTTTAACTTGTGCGTGGTCGTAGTCCTCCTTTGATTTGCTATTATGCTTATAGAATCTCGATGTGTTATAAAACTCGTCACATTGTTTCGCTAAGCGTAAAGAAAATAAAAGTGTTACTTTTAGTGGTTCTTTATTTTCCGTGAAAATTGGTCAACAAGTTTCGTAAGGATATAATTTTTTGTTTTGTTTCCATTTTTATTGTCATTGTCATTTGTTCGCTTGCCCTTGTTTGGGTGGTGGTTATTAACAGTGTTTTCCCTTGTAGTTTGTTTCTCCTAAATCTTTTTTTTTTTAGTTTTATTTTTGCCTTTGTTTGTTTTTCGCGTCTAGTCACGTTGTTTACAACTTCTATTCTCAAGTACATAGTGAGTCGCTTACAATGAAAAGAAATTATAAGTATAAAAAAGTAATCAATGGTATCAATTTTATTGTTTGTTTAAAGGCTTAATCAACAAAAAATTAGCTTTGATTTATGCATATCTCTAATTTTGAAATATTTTTCCTATTATATAGCTACTATAGCATGCATTCACATAGTCCACGTTTGAACATGTTAGAACTGGTTGGAGTGTTTTTCTTCCATCTTTACAATAGGAATCAAATTTGAGTGCGCTTTCTCGTGTCGATGCACTCACTTTTGCGTATCGAAATCTTTATTTTACAATCTTTTTGTACGATTGTACAAGGTAACGATAAATTTGTACGGAATGACACATTGCGTACATTACACTATTGAAAAGCCGACCAAATTATAATCATTAACGCTAATTAAGCCGTAACTATATTATTGTATATTAAAAATTAGTGTTTTTAGGTTCGAGGCTAAAAACTTAGGGGCTCAAATATAGTGTTATTAACAGTATAAGCAAATTACGGTGTACTAATAGTGCCAAATAACGAAATAAATTTGTAAGTGCCTATTATTGACAAAAAAATAGACTAATATTAATATTCTGAAAACTCAAAAGCCTGAACTGTTGTTTTTGGAATGTTTTAGTCCTCTCTATGCCTCGAGTGTGAGGGAGAGAGTTTTCAAGACTTAGAAAATTTGGTAAGGCTGGTTCATTAATAACTTGATTAGTGTGATAGTAAGAGTGTAATTGTACTCTTCGGTCACTTGTTAGACACGCGTCAGTGCTTCGGGCAAACGGTCCCAAATGATATCCGCGGGTGGAGGACACTCACCAGTGAATCACATATATTTGTAAAGGCACATCAACACACATATTTGTGAAGGCATATCTAAACTGGCTACGTATGAAGGCACATCTACAGTGCCGGTTTCAGAATAAGGACGGAAAATAGACAACGCCGACTATCCAGATCTGAATAGGACCAGATTTAAGATAGTCTTGCTCAGCCTTTTGTTTTCAATGTCATTGTACAGGGTCAGACAGATTAGTCAATCTATTTGTGGTGGCTAATAAAGTTGTCAGTTTGGTTTGGTATGACATGCCTTGATCACACGGGCATACTCATAGTAATAGGTGTGTCAAATAGATAATTGTACGGTTGGTATACCTTCGTACGCTCAACAACACAACTTACTGTATATGTGTAGGGCTTAGCCATTTTTGACTTAGGGCTTAGCCATTTTTGACTTAGGAACAACACTGTACCAAAAACCGTTGTATGATATTTTTTGATAACTTTGACTATGAATATCTCACATTATTTTGATCCGAATTACTTGTAATTTGGTGTATGTGTTTTTTCTAGTATTATCTACACTAATATAGATTGTAGATCTTTTGTGCTCTTATTTTAGGTTTTCTGTTGTCTCAAAGTTGTTGTTTTCTATACCATTTTTTTGTGAAAGCTTCAAGCTGATTTATGTTATGAGATGACAACTGCTGCAGCTTCTTTTTCTTCTCCTCCTCCTCCACCTCAGAGACATAATAGTGGTCTAAAAGTTCCCGCTTCAAATTTTGGGGGGGGAATTAGACAAAGCAGCCGATTGAGAGGCGAACGAGTGGAGAGTGTTTTGTCTGCTAGCACAGGAGAGCCTCTCACCATTCAAGAGGCCTTTTTTGTCCCTCAAAAGGATTTGTGGATCTCTGCTGCTAATGATGAGGTTAAGCCGATCGTGGAGGCATATACTTGGGAATTTGTGGAGCTTCCACCAAATAGGAAAGCTATTGGTTGTAAGTGGGTGTTTGAACTAAAACTAAACCCCGATAATACTATTGAAAGGTATAAGGCTAGGCTGGTTGCTAAGGGTTATACCCAAAAGGAGGTTATTCATTATGAGGAAACCTTCTCACCTGTAATTCGTTTTCCTATTGTCATGATTTTGTTATCTTTAACAACTATAGAGGATATCGAGCTTCATCGAATAGATGTTAAGACAACTTTCTTGCATGTGGACTTAGAGGAAGTCATTTATATCAAACAACCAAAGGAGTATGTAGATAAAGGGAAAGAAAATTTGGTCTCCAAACTGTTGAAGTCCTTATATGGTTTGAAGCAGGCTCCTGGACACTGGAACTTGAAACTAGATGAATTGTTGACTAACTTTAGTTTTACCAGAATAAGTATAGAGTTATCTACATTGTTGTTTATGTAGAGATTTGCTTTTGATTAGTAATTCTCTTGAGGAAATCAAAAAGATAAAAACAACTCTCAATTCTCGATTTGAAATGAAATACTTAGGTGAAGCTAAGTATATTTTGGGCATTCAAGTGGAAATAACTAGGAGACAGAGAAACATTTATCTAACTCAAAGAGAGGCTATTGAGAATATGTTGGAGAAGTTTGAAATGTTAAAAGTTAAAGGAAGTGCCACTCCCATGAAGTTTAGGCAAAAAGTAGAAGGGAAAGACACAGAAGGAGGTGTTTTGTTGAATGACAATTTGGGTTCAAAGAGGAAAATTATATATCCTATTTTCTTTACAAGCAAATTGTTGGAGCCTCATCTATTTCATGAATTGTACACGACATGATATTGCAACATGTGTTAGCGCTCTCAGCTGAAGTTTACAGAATCTTAAAAAATCGGACTAGGAAATTGCAAAGCGAGTTGTTCGTTATCTTGTAAAAACTCGAAACCTCTGACTCTCTCTCGCTCGATATGAGGTAAAATTTCAAACTTGGAGCGATGCAAGCTATAGAGATATGCCCAGCGGACGCTTCACGACTGGTTACATTCTCACGGTTGCAAATAGGACTTGCTCTTAGAGTAGCAAGCACCAAAAGTTGACAGCTCAGTCCACAATGGAACCGATGGAAGATGAGTACATGTCAATCAGCTCAGCAGTCAAGGAGTTACTTTGGGCAAAGTCTATCCTTCAAAAGCTTTATTTTATGTAATCTGGTCTTCAAATAGTGTGCTGTGACAACCAAGCAACAATTGTTATTGCTTCCAATCCTAGTCATTATTTCAAAAACAAACATGTTGATATCAAGCTGCACTTTATGCAGAAGAGGGTGAAAGGGGGAGAGGGGAAGACAAAGAGATAAAAAAGGCGGAAATGGGGGAGAAATAGGGAGATGTAGAGAGAGAGAGAGAGAGAGAGAGAGAGGGGAAGATAGATAGATCAAGTTAAAAAGAGGGAGAGAGGGAGAGAGAGATAGTGGGAATAGAAGAGAAGAGGATAAGGGAAGGGGTGGTAAGGAAATAAGAGGGGAAAAAAAAGGAGAGGGGGTAGGAGAAAGAGTTGGTGAGTGGGAGAGAGGAAGATCGGAAAAAAAAATGGAGGGAGAAAAAGTAGAATTAGAGGGAAAGAGGGACAGTAAGGGAGGAATAGGATTTGCTGCAAGGACAAAAAATAGAGAGAGAGAAAGTGGATTATGGGATCGGCTGAAGGATGTAGGTAGAAAAAATATGTTTTGAGGGAGAGAGGAAAAGAGAGGCGCTGTACGAGAAGGGACAACGAAATTTGGCTTTTGGCAAGTGTTAGCGCCGGGTCAGTGCCGACGCTGGCTCGACGCTATACGGGCGGTAAGGAGGCTAAGTAGAGGTGGAGTGACGAGGGAAAACTTAGGAGTAAAGAAGGGGGAAATTTTGCCCCTAGCAAGTGCCGGCGCCAAGTTGGTGCCGGCGCCGGTTCGGCGCTATAAAGGCAGTGAGGTAGTTGAGTAGAGGTGGAGTGAGGAGGAAAACTTTAAGAGTGGGGAAGGGGGAAATTTGGCTCCAGGCAGATGGCGACGCCGACTCGGCGCCATAGAGGCCGTGAGTGGAGAAATTTTGTGTTAGACATTTTAAATTAATCAATATTCGAGAAAGAGGGAAAAATTGGGGAGATCCCTAAGCTAGTTCGTATAGAATAGAGAATTATGGATTTAACACACTATGTCTAAAAGCTTTATTATGACTTGTACCACCTTTATACCACCCTAGTAGTTGCAATATAATTATAAATAAAACAATTCAATTCTGTTTCATGTCTTGGAGATTGACTTCTGTGACATTTGC
This sequence comes from Zygnema cylindricum, assembly GCA_037447655.1. Classification (NCBI taxonomy): domain Eukaryota; kingdom Viridiplantae; phylum Streptophyta; class Zygnematophyceae; order Zygnematales; family Zygnemataceae; genus Zygnema; species Zygnema cylindricum. The sequence continues at coordinate 117,085 of JBBHKE010002987.1, read as the reverse complement.
AAATGACCTTCGAAATGGAGTGAGTGTGAGCCTTTCGAAATGTGATTACACTCTAATTTCAAAAAAAATGTTTTTATTTTCCTCTCTATTTGAAAATAATGTTTCTTTACGCTCTTCAAAAAATATATGGTTACAAAGCATGATGTTTGTTGGAAAAAGGGTATTTAATAAATCTCTACTTATGTCTATCTGTGTGTTGTTTTCTCAAATCCCCACACTTGTCGTAGTTATTAAAAACTTGAGACACCCATGGCTACTTTAAGCGACCAAAAAGACAGACCAAAGGAGCAAGCAGTATAACTCTTTGCAAAATGTACACGGTTAGACTAGGATTTGATTCTATGTCTAAAAGGTGACCAGCGTACAAAATAGTCGTCCGTCGTCTCCGATAAGTCTTTGATGAAGCAATATACACATGGGGTACGAATCCTATTGAAACATGTACCCATGCGCATTTAGGACGCCGTATCCGATAATTTTTTGAAGAAGCGTTACACACATGGGGGACGAATCCTATTAAAATATGTACTTACACGCATATTTCATTTAGCAAATTACAGATCAAATAGTACATAAAACTGACTCGGACGCACGAAATAAAAAAACGCATGAAATGAACGAAACAACATTTAAGTGAACGGACGGAATTTAATGTCGGTTTTGGATCGGACGGCTCATATTAAAACCAATACACTGGAGTTGCAATTTGGCAGTTTTAGAGATAACGTCATTAGGTGACACGGGGGATACTGTCAGTGGACAATGGATATCACATGGAGATGAACCACGGCTCTCGGATTGAAAGGCTTCAAAGAGATGGCCATGCCGTACCATGGTCGTTCAAAAAGTACAACGGCATCTGTACATTATTGTACTGTATAGTGTTATGATTAGGTAGGTTTACTAATAGCAAAGGGTTCAAAGTTGGAATCTAGAACTTAATGTTTTTGAGCCGCCACTCTCTCTCTAAGCCATCTTCTACATATGTTCGTCAACTTTGACCTTAAATATCTAGCTGCTAAGGGGAGCAATAATTGGAATTCTGAAAACTCCATAGGTCCTCAGAATAGGCAGCTCAACGAAGCCTCTAGGATAGCTCTAACCCCTTTGAGTTTAAACAAGACTCATTGCCACCCTAGCAAACAACTATCTAAACTAGCCTCACCCCAGCAAAGCTAAGACTTCTTTGAGTTTGCTGCAAAAATAATCAGGCAATTTGCTATATATTGTAGCACAACTCCTAGGCTATATAAGAAACTAACCGCTACAGGCTACTCTTTTGGAAAGTAGGTACCACGATTAAATCCTGGGAGCGTCAAACCTTTTTGGTAACTCCACCTAAATCATGCTCCAAGTCTTCTTGGGAAACCTAGGCAGCCATGACTCTAACTCCCTCTACATGCTTCAATGACAACGGCAAATGTGGGGACTTGAGAGAGGGGTTAGAGGCATGGTCCCTATGCTTTTCTTTGCCTATTATCGATACATTTTTTGACCTATAAAAACACTTAACAAAAAATCATTAATCTCAACAATCTTTACCATTTTTTTTGCTTTTGACTCATGGGAGTCAATCCCTCACTAGGGTTAGGTTGGTGAAAAAACTATTCTGCTTGGGTGGTAGATATTTAATTAGAAAGTCACCTATCCAAATATTGCCTAGAGGCTTCGTATAAGCTAAGTATTTTATGCACTTATGGAGGTCACATAATTTTAGGTTGTGGGCCCACCCTCTAGGGTCCCCATTTTTAATAGATATGGATTCATTTACTTAGAAACAATAATGACGGGTGCACTCTGTGAAAATCACCTTTGGGGTATTGTTAGTGAACGAGTGAGGCATCCAGCTATAAGCCTGGTGGCTCCACCAGGAGTTGCAGGAGTCACATTTTCAGGGACATCTGTTTAGACAAAAGATACAGATGATGGGCAGAGCATTGTCTTGGACAAGGGAAGAAGAAAGGCAAAGAGAAACTTACTCCACTAGCTACCGGCCAAATATTGGGAGCATCTGTCCCTAAGACAGAGAAGAATGATCTTGCAACTTGGGAATATAACATGGTTGCAAAGCACTTTATACAGAGTCATCTTACTTAGCATGTTGGAACTACCCATCTCAATATAAACGAAGTTGTTGACATGTGGATAGCTCTTGTGGATACATAAGAGCGGTACAATTATTTAGCAAAGGCTAGCTGAACTGAAGCTAAACGATTATGTGTACAATGAAGGGAAAATGTTGGATTACTAGTACGATCTAGCTGGTTTATTCATAGAAAAAGAGAGTGTTGGTATACAAGAAACAGAAAAGGAGAAAGTAAATACTCTGATCATAAAAATGTCGGACGAATATGAGAATATTGTGAATCAAGTACAGGATTTACCAAATAGTCGATGGATTTGGAACTTAGTGGTAGGGATGATTCTAGGTCAAGAGAATACAATGGAATTTCGGAAAGAAGGGAAAAGCATTCAAGCTCTTCTTATAGGAACAGATTCGAGGAACAAGGATTCTTAGAAACCGTACAGAGTAGGAGACATGGGGAATCAATTAAACAGATCTAGGCCACCCCCAAAAGGGCTCTACCATTTTTGTAAGAAGCCAAGACAGTACATGTCGGAGTGTACCAGATTGGAGTTGAGATTCGAGAAGGTTAGATCGATGAATCCACTAAAGAAAAGAAGAAGGCGCTTACATGTCAGAGTGTACTCGATTCGAGTTGAGATTTGAGAAGGTCAGATCAATGAATCCACAAAAGGAAAGAAGAAGGTGTTTGTGGCAACACAAGTCAAGGGAGATTTGGGAGAGGATGAGGAGGATCCCGATGAGGAGGATGGAAAACTTCTTATGAACGAGCAGCTGGAGAATAAGGTCGAGGGGGAGAATCTAAAGAGATAGAAATGTGCCTTTGGTGGCATGAAACAAACTCCTGAAGAAGGTTGGATCATTAACCCAAATGCCTCCGTGCACATATGTAGAGAAAAACATATGTTTACTAAGATGAGAAAGATCCCTACTGTAGAGATAGAGTATGGGGGTGGGAGGTTAGTGACCACAAGCTTAGTGGGGTGAGTTTATCTCAAAGTCTAAGTGGAATGGAAGACATCAATAGTCACTTTTTATGGCGTCCTTCTCATTCAACGGTTGAAAAAAAACCTTATCTCTACATCTGTCTTAGATGATAAAGGTTTTGAGACTAGCACCAAAAAATGGGTCTTTACATCTAGCTATGAGATGATGATGAGTACTTCACAGCTATGAAAGGTAACCAAGGATTGCTTCAGCTTAATTTGAGTAATGAATAAACGGGAGTTCTTATGCCATAGCAATGACTTAATGATGTGGCATAAAAGATTGGGGCATGTGCCTCTACATAGATTAAAGCAAATGAAAAAAATCAAAATAGTGGAGGGAATTAAGTTTGATGATAATGAGACTTTGGGTGACTGTATTTGATGCGCTCAAGGTAAAACACATAAAGTGCATTTCCCAAAAATTGCAACCTTTACAAGAGAAAAGGTTCAATATCTGGTTTACACAGATATTGCAATTTTGTGTCATCCATTGGACTACAGAATTCAAAAAGCCTCTAGGTATTTTTTAACTAACCCAATGTCAACCACAACCACTGCTGCCCAAGCAAACAAGTTGATAATTTGACTGCACCCTTGTGCAGTCTGGACTCTTTTGAGTGCGTAGCAAAAGGAATCACTGAAAAACGACCAACCACCCGATAAGTTATGAGGTGGCAAAGATGCCAATTTATACAAACTCTCAAAGAGAGAGATGGTTGTCTACTGAAAAAATGCTAAGTCCTAATCCCCTCTTACAACTAATATCTACTGCAGTACGATCCTATCAAATAACTGTAAAGTACAGAAAGGTATTACTGCCGATGTCCTTTTTGTGTGGCCTGTGTAGGACAAGGCCATTGAGTGGACGCGTGTCCACATTTTACTCGTCGTTATGTTCCACGGAATTATCGCGAATTTTATCTCTCCACGTGGGGCCATGTCATGCCACGTCTGAAAACCGCCTATGTGACCATTCTGGGATCTCGCCGACGATATGTGTCGTTGGATTAAAAACTGACATTTAATGTTAGTCGTCGAAACAAATGTCCGATTTATTTGTTTCGTGCGTGATCATATTCGCACTATATATTAACTAGTTCTATGTCCCCTCTTTCGTAATGGCGTTAATCGAGTTAAAAAGCATAACAAAGTTTAATTCTTTATCACACCCAATATAATTTAATAAACTCTTACGACATACCAGTTTGAGCTGACGGCTACGCGTTGCTCTGTCAGTCGGAGGTTCAAGTCTAACCGAACTCAACCTTTGTTGAGAGTGACTTATGTCACTCTTTAGTCCTCCCTATAGAGCTGAGGCAGCCATGGCTCCACTACTCTCTCTCTCCTCTTCAGTGACTACAACAAGTATGGAGGACAAAGTAAAAAGGTGGAGGCAAACTGCATGCGCTTTTATTTCTTTTTCTACTAAACTATTCAAATCTAGAAAATACTTCATAAATCTAGTGATTTCAACACTCCTCTTATTTTCTAGTGTAATTTTAACTTCTCTTTCAATCCACATTTTTCCCTATAGTATTTTAACTTGGGAGAGGGCATAGGTTTGGTCATCATCTCATCCACCATTTCTTCATCAGACATATACACAAGATTCACAATTTTATTTTCAACTTTTTCCCTCACGAAGCTTAATCTTATGTCCATATGCTTAGCTTTGAAACGATGATTTGGATTGGCTGCAATTGCAATGGCAGCTTGATTATCACAAAAGACTTCATGCACTCCCTCCTTCATATACCCCAGTTCTTTCAACAAAGACTTGACCCACATCAACTCTTTAACAGCAGAACAAGAGGCCATATACTCAGCATCCATAGTGGACTGAGCAACCACCTTTTGTTGCTTGCTGCTCCAACAGCAAGCACCTTCCCCCACATACAAGACATACCCAGAACTCATAGATGCATCCACATAATTGGCATGACTCCAAGTAGTGATATTAGTGTGTCCCCTCCCAAATGCAACCATAACTCTATTGTTCCCACTAGATATCTCATGACTCTCTTGGCTGCCTCCCACTCTCTCTTCTTATGATCATTAAGACTCCTACTTAGTACTCCAACTGTAGTCGTTATGTCTGGCGTGGTACAGTTTATAAAGTATATTAGACTTCCTAGAACATGCTTGTAATGGATATATTTCATAAACTCTCTCTCTTCTATACTAATTTGATCATCTAAGATTATCACTCCTCCTTCTACACTTCCATCACTTACTTTCTTCAAGTGCATGGGAGTGGTACATTTCTTTGCCTTTTCCATCTGGAATTTCTCAAGTATATTACCTGTTGTTTTTTTTGAGTAAGTGTAATGATCCTTTTCCCCCTATCTCTCTCCATTTGGATTCCCGAAATATATCTTGCCTCCCCTAAATCCATCATGTCAAATCTGCTTCTAAGATCTTTCTTTAACTTATTGATCTTATCCTAACACTTACATAACACCAACAAATCATCCACATAAATTGCAATAAAAATCACGCCATTCTCATCTTGAAACATATAGATAGAATGGTCAGAGCCGATCCTGATATATCCCAAACCGGTGAGAAACTCATCTAGTTTCTTATTCCACTATCAAGGAGCGTGCTTTAGTCAATATAATGAATTTATGAACCTGCATACTTTGCTTTTTTCTCCTTCCTCCAATAACCCCTCTGGTTAACGCATGAAAAAATCTTCCTCTAACTCACCATTGAGAAAGGCAGGCTTAATATCCATCTGGTGTATTTCGATATCCTCCGATGCAAGTAGACTGAGGAGAATTCTTATTGACGGGAACTAAACAATTGGAGCAAAAGTCTCCTTATAGTTAATCATTTTTTTTTGGGTGAACCCCTTTGCTACCAGCCAAGCCTTATATCTTTCAATGTTATTATTTGGGTTTAGTTTTAGTTTAGACACCCATTTACAGCCAATAAGTTTTCTGTCCGGAGGACTATCCGCTAGTTCCCAAGGATTTTCTTCTATGAAGGAGGCCATCTCATCATTTATGGCTCTAATCCATCTGTCTTTCTCTGGACTGTTTACTGCCTCCGAGTATAACAGATGCTCATCTGGGTGAGATAGCTTAGTTACCATGTGAGCGGCCTATTTTTCTTGAATCCTTTTGATGCTCCTTCTCCCTCCATCAAACTTTGAAGCTGCGATGGAGGGAAGTTTTGGATTTCTCCTTACTGTCTCATCGGCTCCTCTATCCTTGGAAGTCAATTCCGGTTCCTCGTCTTCTGTCTCCTCGAAATCCATAGGAATATGTGAGGTTTCGGGTGGATCTCGTGTGTTTTGGATCTCTCTTGAATTTGCAATACCTGTTTCACTGATGTCCCTTTCGGGAAAGACGGAGTCCATCTCACCCTCAACCTCAAATCTGATTCTTATCTTTTGGGTATATTTAAAGGGGTCAAATAACTTCTGTTCATCTATGAAAACTAGGTGTTTGACCAGAATGATATCTTTCTTTGCTAAGTCATAGACTCTATATCCCTTGATATCCTCATCATATCCTACAAAGTATCCAGGTTTTCCCTCAACATCTAGTTTCCAATTTTTCTTATCCGTGTCAAGACTGTAAACTTGGCTACCGAATACTTAAAGCTGAGAGATATCTGGTTTCCTTCCAACCCATCTCTCATAAGGTGTCATTCGCTTAACAAGTGAGGTAAGAACTCTATTTTTAATGTAGTTGGCACAGTTTATAGCCTCTGCCCAAAATCTCTTTCCTATTTTGTTGTCGGCCAACATACTTCATGCACTATATCCTAGTGTTCAGTTCAACCTCTCAGCTACCCCATTTTGTTCAGGGTTATAAGGTAAGGTTTTCTGGTGCTGAAATCCCACATCTCTCAAGTATTCCTAAAATTGGTTAGAGGAATATTCTCCCCCATTATCACTCATTTTTCTCTAAATAGGGGTTCCATGCAACTAGTCACTTCAGGCTTTATATTCTTTGAAGTAAGTTGGTGTTTTAGACTTTTCTTTTAGGAAGTAGACTGTAGAGTATCTAGACGAGTCATCACATATTGTCAACATAAACCTCTTCTCTCCGACCAAAGGTAATTTTGCCAATCCCCATAAGTCTATGTCGACCAGATGTAGTACTTTCTCTCCTCCATATGTGGCAGCTTTGGGAAAAGAGAGTCTGTGAGTCTTACCGTGAGCACATCCATTACAATCATCCATCATTTCATTATTCTCAAATTGAATGCCTTCTACTACACCAAGCTTCTTCATTTCCCTCAGCCTATCAAAATGCACATGCCCCAACCGCTTATGCCAAATCATCAACTTTGGAATCCCAACATAGTAAGCATTCTTCTTTTTATTACTCAGGTTAAGCCTAACATTCCTTGGCTACCCTTATCTGCCGTGAAGTAGACTTCATCCCCATACCTAGCTATAAAGACTCCCTTTCTAGTGAAGGTATCAAACTCTTTGTCATCTAACACGGACGTAGAGAAAAGATTTTTACTCAGCTAGGGAATGTAGAGTACATCTGAGAACGTGAGTTTAGATGTCTTACCCTCTACTAAGACATTCAAATCTACCGACCCCACTAGATCTGTAGTAACCACTCTCCCATCCCCATACTCTGTCTGCATACGAGGGATCTTTCTTGACTTAGTAAAGAGGTACTTATCGCGACACATATGCATTGATGCACTTGAGTTGATGATCCATCTTTCCTGTGGAGCTTCTCGAATTGCTCCGAGAGAGCATTTTTGTTTCCGAGGGATCTTTTTCTCCTCCAGACTCTCGTCAAGAAAAAGCTCCCCATCCTCCTCCTCAGAGGACTCATCTTTAGTCTCTCTTTTCACTTTTGTGACCACAAGTGCCTTCTTCTTCCCTCTGGAAGAACCCTTTCGAAGGTTCTCTTGGAGCCTCAGCTTAGACAGCTTGACAGAATCCGCTATGAAGTGTTCCGGCTTTTTGCAAAGGTGACAAAAATCCTTTGGGGGCCTCAGTCCTCCAGACTGATCTTTCTCTCCTTTGTAAAGTTTCTTTGGATCCTTCCCCCACCAGTTTCCTCCTACAGCTAGAGCTTGGATGCTCTTTCCCCCACTCCTAATCTCAATTGTGTTATCCTGCACAAGTATCATCCCGACCACTGTGTTCCACTTCCATGAACTGTCAATCATTTTTTATACTCGGTACACTATGTTTTCATACTCGTCGGGTAACGTTATGATGAGAGTGTTAACTTTCATCTTCATTGTACCTGTCCACCAAGCACTCTCCATCTCCATATACAAACAAGAGAGATTAATACAGTAGTCTAACATCTTTTCCCCTTTGTAAGTATAATTCCCTAACTTTTGCTCGGCCATTTGGAGCTCCTAAATAGTACCAGCTCTTTAGATCTCCACCAAACTCACCCACAACTCCTCGACCTTGTAAATGTGAAGGTGGGGGGATGCCAAAGCCTGAGTGAGGTGTCTTAGAATGAAGTTTTTGGCAGCCATGTTGGTGTCTTCCGACGTTTGGGTATCGTTCTCCGCGGTCTTCATGGCCGCCGCTCAGGGTGCCGTGGCTATAGGAGCAATATGAGTAAGAGGTGTCTCCTTCTTTTTCCCTTTTTCGACCACATTACTATCCCCATCATCTGCCTCTTTTGCTGCAGCAGATGGTGCTGCAGAAAAACCTTATTCCACCAAACCCTGGTGGAGTTCCCCAAGGTGGGCATATCACTCGTCCACTTACAATACCCTAATATCGTTTTTCGCACAAAGCCCCTGTCATCATGGCTTCCCAATAGATGAACCCAGATCCATTAAAGATGGGCACCCTATAGGGTGGGCCCATAACCTGCAATAATGTGTCTTCCATTGGACTACAGAATTCAGGAAGCCTCTAGGTAGTTTTTAAATAACCTACTTTCTACCACAACCACTATTGCCCAAGCAGACAAGTTGACAATCGGACTGCACCCGTGTGCAGTCTGGACTCCTTTGAGTTTATAGCAAAACTTAATCACTAAAACGGCAAACCAGCCAATAAGTTATGAGGTGGCAAAGATGCCAATTTATACAAACTCTCAAAGAGAGAGATGGTTGTCTACTGAAAAATTGCTAAGTCATAATCCCCTCTCACGACCTCTATCTACTACAGTACTATCTAATCAAATAACTGTAAAGTACAGAAAGCTACTACGACCGATGTCTTTTCTTTACGTCTTCTTTACGACAATGCCATTGAGTGGACGTGTGTCCACATTTTAGTCGTCCTTATTTTCCTCGGAATTCTCGTGAATGTTATCTCTCCACGTGGGGCTAGGTCATGCCAAGTTCGAAAACCGCTAAAGTGACCATTTTGGGATCTCGAGGATGATATGTGTTGTTAGATCAAAAACCGACATTTAATGTTAGCCGTCGAAACAAATGTCCAATTCATTTGTTTCGTGCGGGATCATGGTCGCACTATATATTAACAAGTTCTATGTCGTCTCTTTCGAATTGTCGTTAATTAGATTATGGATCATAACACAGTTTAAGTATTTATCATTCCCGATATAATTTAACAAACTCCTACGACAGACCGGTTAGAGCTGACGGCTATGCCTCGCTCTGCCGTTCAGAGTTTCGAGACTTGCCAAACTCAACCTTTTGTTGAGAGTGACTTATGTCACACTTTATTCTTGCCTATAGAGCATAGGTAGCCATAGGTCCATTACTCTCTCTCTTTCAGTGACTACAACAAGTATGGAGGATAAAGGAAAGAGGTGGTGGCAGACTGCTTGCGCTTTTCTTTCTTTTTCTACTAAACTATTCAGACCTAGAAAATACTCCATAAATCTAGTGATTTCAACAATATATAATGGCCAGCCAAAGTGCCCTCGGTCGGAGGAAAAAGGTACATGCTCACCATTATTGATGATTAGTCTAGATAATCCAGGATTTATTTTCTTAAGTCTAAATCTAAAGCATAGTTTACTTTAAAGAATGTAAGGAATGGATGAAAAGAGTGAGAAGTGATAACGGGGTGGAATACACATCTAATGAGTTGAGGATTTTTTGAAGGATGAGGGAATCTAACATCAAAAGATTTTCCCACGGAACCCATAACAAAGTAGTGTAGCTCAGAAGTTAAATAAAACTAATCGAACTTTAGAAGACAGTATCAAAGCAAGTTGATAGATAACAAGATTAGATAGCGTTTTTGGCCAGAAGCAATGAACTGTGCTAGTTATCTCATAAACAGAGTTTTTACCTCAACTCTAAAAAGAGAAACACCATATGAAAGATCGGTTAGGAAAAAGCCGGATATCTCACACTTAAAGGTGTTTGGAAGTCAAGTTTTAATACATAAAAGTCACACCGAAAATTAGATGCTAAAAGAATGCCAGGATATTTAGTTGGGGTATGATGAGGATGCAAAGGGTTATAAGGTCTATGATCTCGCGAAGAAGGATATTATTCTAGCTAAACAACGGCTAGTTATGGATGAATGGAAGTTAGTAGATCTTTTCAAATACACTAAATTGGTCAAAATGAGAATTAAATCAGAAAGTGAGTCAAATTCGGATTCTGTTCAAAACCGTCCGTCCAATTTAGCAGGACAATGCAGATGCAAGAGAAAATGTAATTGGGTAAGAATATCTTTTAGAGCAAAATTTCCTAGCTCAATATGCGAAAGAGGGAGATGAAAGTACAAAAATGGATTCCGTGGACAAAGGAGTTGATGAGATCATCAAGAAAAACCCAAGACTTCCCTCCATTCTGGCCACAGATTTTTAAAGAGGGAAAAGAGGTACCAAAACATATCAAGAGAGACAAGTCAACAACAAGGCAACAAAGCTATCACACTCGAGTGAGCCTCAAAATATTGAGAGGCAATCAACAGTCTAGAAAACAGTAAATAGGTGACAGCCATTAATGATGAAATGGCTTTGATTATAGAAGGAAACACATGGGAACTGGAGGATTGTCCATTGGATAGAAAAACAACTGGATGCAAATAGGTATATAAGCTGAAGCTTAATCTCAACAACACCATCAAGCGATGCAAGGCCAGATTAGTGGCTAAAGGGTACAAACAGAAAGAAGGAATCGACTACAAGGATACCATAACTCCAGTTGTCACGTTTCCCCCTCTGTCAAAATTCTCCTCAGCTTGGTGGCAACGAAAGACATGGAGATACATCAAATAGACATCACGACAACTTTCTTACACGGGGAGATGAGAGAAGAAATTTTTATGCGAGAGCCGAAAACGTTTGTGGAGGAGGGAGAAAAGTAGGAGGGGTGCTAACTTTTAAAGTCTTCATATGTACTTAAACTAGCCCCGCGTCAATAGAACAAGAAACTGGACGATTTTTTGGCAAATTTGGGATACATCAAAATCAGCTCTGACCACTCCGTTTACTTATTTGAGGATAAAGAAGGTTTGATTTGTTGTTCTTTGGTCTAAAATAGACCGCAGAAGCGACCCAAACTATCATGCAAGAAGCTAAGCAAAAATAGGTCGACGAACAATCAAATGAAATGCATCCTCCATATGCATACACAGACGCAACAAACAACATTAAGGGTTTCATGGAATAATCAACATAAATAAACCCTATGACAACATCTAAGGTTTGATGGAATAATCGACATAAACAAACCCTAGGACAAATGCATAAACAATGCATATCAAACATATATAAAACAACATAAAATAACATAAATATATAATAACAAAAAGAGTCCAATCTCACATAAACATTAAATAAACAAAAGTATATCAATAAACATATTACTCAAATGCATGACCTAATCGGCAACCCTAAAAGTCTACATTTTCGGTCCCCACTTTACTAACCAGCATTGATTAATTTCTAACAAAGCTCATTCCTATATATACACTTGTGAGCTGTCAATGAATCACTAAGTGTCAAAATAACCAACGTAAATTACGTAACTGTCATTAAATCAAACTAATCGTAAGCGTACACCTGAGAGTCAAGCAATCGTGAGCGTACACTTGTCTACAAGTACGATATTTTTCACACACAAATTAAACTGTCGAAACCCTAATTAACCACTTAAATATAAACGTCATAATAAACACTAATTTAATAATACAAATAAGACAAAACAATGTTGTTTCAAATATTTTGAAGTACACACAATCTCACAGAATCGTATGCTGAGTCATGCTGAGTCATGCTGAGTCACTCAGCGAAACTCCTTGATTTTCGTCAAAGAATCCGGGACGTCCAAAATATGATTTTGGTGAATGACGCGATTTCGCGTCCCCACTATTTGAAAAAATAACAGCGGCCTATATCCACCGTCCGTACCTCTTGCTCGACACCCTTGATGTCGCGCCGCGTGGTCTCAAAATCCACTTGATGAAGCGACGTCATGTTATCCAAATCTAGCCGTACCGTAACCGTGTCATTTGTACGCGATGCGACGTGTCACATGAAAAGTACGCGTCATTTGGGACAAATGCCGCCTGTGGCAAATAAAGTACAACAATCCAAATATGACGCTCCGTACCGTCGGCGTACAATTCAAATATTTCAAACATTTCATATCGGATAGCTTGGCGATCCGCCGTACATTTTCAAATGTTTGTTCGCGCCACTCACACGTCACTTTAATTTTGCTCGTACACTTACTCCCCCAATCCGCAAATCCTTTCGAACCTCCACAGTATATCACGTAAATGCGTACGCACGAAACATCGCGTACGCACGAAACGCCGTGTTCGCACGAAACTAACTTTTCAAAAACAACATGATTTTTATTGCAATTTTTATAGTTGATTTGCTTGTTCTAAGTAAATCAATGGAGAAAATCAATAAACTGAAAAATGATCTAAAAATTTTATTTGATATGAAAGATTTGGGGGAAGCAAAGTATATGTTGGGAATTTAAATGGAGAGGGACAGAAGGAAGAAGATAATTAGATTATGGGAATATGCTAAAAAAAATTCAAATAGACAAGGCAAAAGGTTGCTCCACTCCACTAGATTTTAGAAAGGTAAATGAGGGGAGCTAAGAGTGGCAAATGGTTGCTCCACTCTAATGGATTTTAAGAAGGTAAATGAGGGGAGCTGAGAGGGAGGAATTGTAATTTTTGATGATGAGATTAGATCAGAGAAAAAAAAAATTATGAGAAATATTCCGTACTGACACGTTCTAGGTAGTTTGATTTATTTTATGAATTGTACTAAGCCGAATACAACAGCAACTGTAGGAGTATTGAGTAGGGGCTTGTATTATCCTAAGAAGAGAGATTGAGAAGCAGCCAAAAGGGTAATGAGGTACTTGATAGTGACTAGGGATTTGTGGCTACATTCACGTGGGGAGAATAATGGGGATATTCCGATAAGAAAATGTGCATTTAGGTATGTGTTGTATGATGGGTATAGGGCTTCCAGCAAAAGCAGCAAGTAGCAAAACGTGGATGCTCAATCCACGATGGAGGCTGAGTATATGGCCTCTTGCTCTGCTGTGAAAGAATAAATATGGGTGAATTATTTGCTTCAAGAGCTTGGATTTATGAAAGATGGTGTGCAAAAGGTTTTAGGTGACGATGAGGCTGCCATTGCAATTGCAACAAAAATAAAAAATCATTTTCAAACAAAACATATGGACATCATTTTCAGTTTTATTACAGAGAAAGTTGAGGAGAGAGTCATCAGTTTGGAGTGTAGGACAGATGAGGAGACGATAGTGTTGTTCTACAACCACAGTTGAAGGTGGAGAACCAGCAAAAGTAGTGCAAGTAGACATTAGAAACATCAGCAACTAACAAAACACCTTCTCATCAGCCAGCTTTGGTCCGACACAAAATGTGACTCAAATAGCCAATATGCCTCAATTTTCTCATAGTGATAAACAACACATTAAACTGACAACTCCCAAAATTGCAGCCCAAATGATTTAGTAAACCATAAGATATAATGTCTGGAAGTTCCCAAAAACTGCCCTTAGAAAATCATATTCCCAAAATTGGATAATACAAAATTTGCTAAGTCCTAAACTATATACTCATAGTGTGTATCTACTGGCCACACTAATTCGGGGGATCGTACTACAGTACTATCATGACTTACGACAAACTACACAACCTGTACGTCACTGTACCACGGGTACCTCCAAAAACCCTAATTACTACCTGTAACTAAATTAATATAGTAACACTAAATTTTAATGCACTTAATCGCCAACAATGTGTTTTTCACATATTTTCAAATTACGTCCGTACAATTAATGTTGCCGACGCTTAGTCAACATTAATCCCAAAATCCAGATAAATGTTGATTCCGTGGTACGATCATCTTGAGTGCGTACGGCACATTTACTCATTGTGGTCCCCACTTTGAACGCGTCCGTTGAATAGGTTCGTATCGACGTCCTACTTTCGATCAATCACAATTTCCTCCCGAATGTTCATATAAGTCTTCGCCCGTCCGATTAGATGAACCTGCCCGTACGATTTGCGACACGCGTATGTAGGTGTCGGTCGCCATTTCATAATATCTACATCATCTCCTATTGTCAACGCGTATCACTGCGAGTACAGTAGACTTCTATTGCATATCTGTTATTGTCACACTATTGAATGTAAGCATTGAAACTATCTTAGACAAAAATATTCGAAGTACTTAGTGTCCTCTCATAACTCTATCTACTGAAATAAAGATTTTAAATTACAACACTCCCCTAAATCTTTAGACTCAGTTACTCACGTAGTCCTATAGCCTCTCTGCAAAACTGCAACTTAGGAGCACGAAGGGCTTAAGTTAACATGTTAGCCACCATCTCTTCCTCCGATAAATAACACAATTTAATCACTTTTGCAAGCACTTTTTCTTTGACAAAGTGAAGTCTAACATCCATGTGTTTGCTTTTAAAATGATGACTGGGGTTAGAGGCAATGGCAATGGCTGCCTGGTTGTCACACCAGATAGAGTGAGGATCTGTTTGCATATACCCAAGTTCTTGTAAAATAGACTTAACCCATAAGAGCTCTTTGAGAGCAAAAGCTACTAGCATGTATTCTGACTCTATTGTGGATTGAGCTGTAATCTTTTGTAGTTTGCTACTCCAGCAACAAGTTCCATCTCAATCTTAAGAACAAAACCAATTATAGATTTTCAACTTGGCATGTCCCCATAGCTAGCGTCGCTCCATGTTTGTAGCTTCACTTATCCTCATCCGAGTACAAGCTTAAGATTTCGAGTACCTGCAAGACATCTCAACACCTGTTTTGTTGCTTCCCAGTCTGCCTTTTTAGGATTCTGCAGACTTCTACTCAAGACCCCCATAGCTGTTGCGATATCAAGTATCGTACAGTTCATAAAATATATAAGACTTCCAACCACCTGTCTATATGGCTTTGAAGCCATAAACTCTTCCTCCCCTGTCTCTTAACTCTCGCAAACCATTATGTTTGAGTCTGAATCAATTCCTTCCAATTTCTAGCTGAATTCCATGGAAGTTACAGATCCTATCACATCTTTCATTTCAAATCTTTCAAGTATGTTACTTAATGCTTCTTTCTGAGTTAACATAATTAGCCTTTTATTTTTGTCTCTTTCTACCTATATACCTAAGATATACTTGGCCTCTCGGAGGTTTTTCATCTCAAACCTAGACCTTAAAGCCGCTTTAATGTGGTTTATTTCATTTATTCACTTACTTATTAATAATATATCATCCACATATACAACAATGTTAGTTATCCCATCCTCTCGTTGTAGAATATATACAAAGTGATCTGATCTAATTCTCTTAAAACCTAACAAAGTCAAAAACTCATCTAACTTAAAATTCCACTTACATGGGGTTTGTTTTAGCCCATACAAAGATTTTATCAATTTACACACTAATTATTCTTTTCCCTTTTCAACACACATTTCAGGTTGCTTCATATAAATGGTTTCTTCTAGCTCTCCATGCAAGAAGACCGTTTTAAAATCCATTTGATGTATTTCCATATTCTCTACAATGGTAGTGTCAGCAAAATTTTGACAGTGGGAAATCAGACATTGGAGAGAAGGTTTCTTCAAAATCAATAACTTGTTTTTGATTATACCCCTTGGCCTAAAGTCTGGCCTTATATCTTTCAATGGTGTTGTCCGGGTTCTACTTCACCTTGAATACCCATTTGTTGCTGATAGGCTTTTCTACCCGGAGGAAGATCCACTAGCTCCCACGTTTGTGCTTCCATAATAGATTTCATTTCATCGTTCGCTGCCTCGATGCAGTGATTTCTCTCAGGTGATGAAAAGGCCTCCTGAATTTTTAGAGGCTCATCTGTAGCTGTATAAAATGCAAAGTGATAGCTTGCTTGCAGACGGCTGCTAGATCTCTTTCCCCTCGGAAATTTTGAGGCTGAAATCGTCGGCAGCCTCTGATTTTTTGCTTTGTTTGAACCGTAACTTGAGCTGGTACTGACTGTGTAGCAGTTCATTTCGCCTAAGTTCTAACTTGTGGTGAAGCATCCTGTGAAGGCACCAGAGGAACTGAAGGAAGAGGTGTCCCACTTGGCGGCGGAAAGAAGACTCGCTTTGTATGGTGAAAAATATCATATTCTTCTTTTTCTTTTGCTTGTTGATCTGGCATTTTAAATTAGTCAACCGAGTCCTGTTCATCTTTAATCTAGATATTTTTAGAGATAATCACTTTCTGTTTCTCAAATAATAAAATCCTATACCCTTTTGCATTATCATCATACCCTATGAAAATCCTAGGTAAGCCCTTAGCCTCCATTTTCATCTATCTTGTGAAGTGTCTAGAAAATAACACTTGCCATCAAAGATCTTAAAGGGACTAACATCAGGTTTCTCTCTTGGCCAAAGCTCATAAGGTGTAGTGCTAACAGATCTAGAAGCAATTCTGTTCTTAATATAAATAGCAAACTTAAGTCCTTCATCCCTGAATTTTAAGTCTAGCCCTTTATCTGCGAGCATGGACCAAACGCTCTCTGCCACAATCCTATTTTGTCTTTCAAAAACGCTATTCTGTTCCAGTGTATATGGAACTGTAAGATTGTGACTGATACCTTCTTGAAGGAGAAATTCTTCGAATTCCTTTGATGTGTGCTCTCCCCCGTTGTCTGATCTCAACGCCAAGATTAAAACTCCATGAAGCTTTTCC
Source organism: Zygnema cylindricum (assembly GCA_037447655.1). Taxonomy (NCBI): domain Eukaryota; kingdom Viridiplantae; phylum Streptophyta; class Zygnematophyceae; order Zygnematales; family Zygnemataceae; genus Zygnema; species Zygnema cylindricum. Next base: position 99,901 of record JBBHKE010002987.1, on the reverse strand, counting down.
TTCCACACTTTGTAGTGTTTGAAGTGAGTAAACACTTCACTTTTATACTGCATGAAGTAAACTTTAGTGTACCTCGAGTAGTCATCTGTGAATGTGACCATATAGTGGACGCCTCCAGCCGAAGCGACTTATGAAGGACCAAGAACATTAGAGTGTATTAGTTGTTGAACTCTTTCCGATCTGTGGTCTATTTCTTGTGGAAATGACAATCTGTGGATCTTGCCAAGTGAACAACCATCACATGATTTTAAAAGATGAGAGGTGAGAGAAATTCCATCAACTTTTCATGAAATCACCATTTTTTTGACTATCATAATCCATGTGTCCTAATCTTTTATGCCACAACTCAATATCAGATTGGACACTGGAGTAGAAAACATCATTTTTTTTATAATCAACCATGTCCATTTGGTAAATTTTGCTAGCATCTCTAGTTGTTGTTACTGCTACTTTTCCTTTTTTGCTAACAACTTGTCTACCTCTTTTCAGGATGACTTCAAAGCCTTTGCTCTCCACTAATGATGTAGAGAAAAGATTCTTATTAAAGTCTCAAACATACAAAACATTGTGAAGAGTTCTCTTTATCGACTTTCCCCATCTCTATAAAGATACATCACCTAAGCGAGTTTGAACACTCATGCCAGAAGCATAGTAGATACTCTTTGGAGATGTTTGCTGCAGATTTGTAAAAGCCATCTTGTTCCAACCACATGTGGGCCGATGCTCCTGTGTCCATGATCCATGCATCCTTATGACCCTCCATGGATGTGGCCATAGCAAATAAATCCGCCTCCTCTTGCTCATTGAAGGGCCATAGCAAATAAATCCGCCTCCTCTTGCTTATTGAAGCTCAGAGAGTCATCTACATCAGTTGCAGAAGCTGAAAATAGAGCATTTCCACGTGTAGGATTTCCAGAAAAGCCTCTGTGATATTTTTTTCCTGCCAATCTGGTTTGTATAAGCCTGTCTCATTAGCCTTTTTCAACTTAGGACAGTACTTGTATCCATGACCCCCTTCTCAGAACAATTGAAACAAGCGGTAGAAGATTGTCTATTTGGCCTCTGATTAAATTGATTCTGATTCTGGTTAAACTGATTCATATTCAGACTAAACTAATTTCTTTTGTCAAAGTCTTTGGCAAAAGCTTTAACCTTTTCTTCTCCTTTAAGGAGTTTAGTATTAGACTCTTCCTCCAATATAATATTATATGCTAATTGAAATGACCAACTAGCTTTATCATGACTCTTTAACTGAGCAAACACACCTTTCATGCTACTAGGTAGACCTCTAATAAGCAAATCAGCCTACTGAAACTTAGGAAATGACCCCCCAGCAGAAGAGTGTATATCAAAAAGTGCACGAAAATTGTCACAATACTAGACAATAGTTCCCCCCGAGTAATTGTACCCCCAAATTTTTCCAACCACCATGAACTCCCATTGGGCGTTCGCTTTCTCATAAACAGATTTCAGTGATGTCCAAATTTTCCTCGCCTTATTCATTTTCACACGTGACATGACCAGATTTTTTGAAATACAAAGAATTAGATTGTTCATTGCCATTGAATTCTTTTTCGCCCAACTCGGATTTGTTTCATCAAGGGAGCCATCCAAGACCCCCAATAAGTCAGCAGTTTTAAACAAAGATTCAACCATCGCCGCCCAGTACGCATACTTTTCGCCATTGAAGATAAGAATTTTTGACGAAAAGACCATAACCTGCTTTTCTACAACCACATTTGAAGGTGGAGAACCAGCAGTAGTAGTGGAAGTAGACATTAAAAACAACAGCAACTATGAAAACACCTACTCAACAGCCAGCTTTGGTCCGACACAAAATGTGACTCAAATAGCCAATATGCCTCAAATTTCCCACAGTGATAAACAACACATTAAACTGACAATTCCCAAAATTGCAGCCCAAATGATCCACTAAACCATAAGATATAATGTCTGAGAGTTTCCCAAAAACGCCCTTAGAAAATCATATTCCCAAAACTGGATAATACAAAATTTGCTAAGTCCTAAACTATATACTCACAGTGTGTATCTACTGGCCACACTAATTCGGGTGATCGTACTACAATACTATCATGACTTACGACAAACTACACAACCTGTACGTCACTGTACCACGAGTACCTCCAAAAACCCTAATTACTACCTGTAACTAAATTAACATAGTAACACTAAATTTTAAAGCACTTAATCGCCAACAGTGTATTTTTCACATATTTTTAAATTACGTCCGTACAATTAATGTTGCCGACGCTTAGTCAACATTAATCACAAAATCAAGATAAATGTTGATTCCGTGGTACGATCATCTTGAGTGCGTACGGTGACTTAGTCATTGTGGTCACCACTTTGATCGCGTCCGTCGAATAGGTTCGTATCGACGTCCTACTTTCGATCAATCACAATTTCCTCCTTGATGTTCGTTTTAGTCTTCGTCAATCCGATTAGATGAACCTGCCCGTACGATTTGGGACACGCGTATGTAAGTGTCGGTTGCCATTCCGGAATATCTTCATCATCTCATATTGTCGACACGTGTCCCTACAAATACAGTACACTTGTACTGTATATCTTCTAGTGTCACACTATTAAAGGTAAGTATTGAAACTATCCTAGACAAAATTATTCTAAGTACTTAGTGTCCTCTCACACCTCTATCTATTGAAATAAAAATTTCAAATTACAACAGGTAGCAGAAATGATAACCAAACTTGTCCCCTCTCCCAAACTGATATTTTGCAGTGATAAGTGTGGATTGAAGCAAAAACAAAGTTTCAAAAAAGGGGTATTTTCTAGATCTCTACTTATGTATGTTTGTAAGTTGTTTTCTGAAGTCCCTACACTTATCGTAGTCACTGAAAACTTAAGACAACCATGGCTGCCTTAGGCGGCCAAAGAGATTGGCCGAAGGAGCAAGCAGTATAGCTCTTTGCAAAATGTAGAGGGCTAGACCCGGAGTTGATCCTAGGTTTTACAAAGTGGTCGTTGTAAAGAATAGTCATCCGATGTATCCGATATGTGTTTGATGAAGTATACACACTTGGTACAAATCCTATTGAAATATGTACTCATGCGCAAATTACATTTAGCAGATTACGGATCAAGGAGTACATCGAATCAACTCGGACGCACGAAATAAACGGGGATGCACGAAATGAACAAAACAACCTTTAAGTGCAAGGACGGATTTAAATGTCGCTTTCGGATCAGACGGCTCACATTAAAACAAATATACTAGAATTGTATTCTGGCGATTTTCGGACTTAACGTTATCAAGTGACACGTGGTAGACTATTAGTGGACATCGGATATGGTGGGGAGAGGAACCATGGCTCTAATATTAACAAGCATCAACGGGACGGCCATACCGTACCATGACCGTACAAAAAGTACGCGGCATCTGTACCTTCTTGCACTGTAGAGTGTTCTGATTTTGTAAGTACACTACACCTTGAATCGTTATTAGCGTATAGAACTTATTAGTGTAAAGAAAAAATTAGCGTCATTCATTCTAATTTAGTGCCACAAGACGTGGCATATTATGGTCCATGTACTTAAATAGCGTAATTTATTATATTAAAGGTATCAATGTCAAAATTTTGGGGTGTCGATATAGCTTACATAAGGCTAATAACTATTCACGGTGTAGTAGTAAAGGGTTCAGAGTGGGAATACATGACTTAGTTTTTTTGAGCCGCCTCTCTCTCTCTCTCTCTCTGCGCTCTTCTGTATATGTTGGTCAACTTCGACCTTGAATATCTAGCTGCTCAAGGAGCAATCTTACCATTATTTTTGTGTTTGATTCCAAGGAATCAGGCCCCTGCTAGGTGAGGTTGGTCAAAATACTTCACTGTCTGAGTGGTAGATATTTTATTGGAAAGGCACCTATCGAAATATTGCGTAGTGGCTTCATATAAGCTGTGCAATTTATGTACCTATGGAGGTCACAGTATTACAATGTTTTAGCCTATATTCTGAATTTTTGTTTACTTGTTTTGATATATAGAGGAATTTATGTAGAAGGGACAAAACTCGAGATGTATCGGCCCAAAATTTATCGAGTTACTAATGAGCACCATTAGGCACTCTCTATGTGTAGACCTAGCACTTCTGCATAAAGAATTCCCCGAGCAAGCTTACTTTATGAGTTTTTTTTTTTACCATATTACAAAAATGTGATACGGAGTGGCGAACATTCGCCCAATCAATACAGCGAATGGACGACAAGAATGACGAAAGTCCCCCATTTGGAGATATTCCAATTCCAACCGAGATCAAAGTTGAAATCTAAGCTTTATGAGTCGGTGTCGACGTTATTCCAACCCTCAAAGTAATAATACAGGAACTCTAAAATACTGTGGAGAATTTGGGCAAAAAGTTAGAAACGTGTTTGACGATGATTAAGACGAGGCTCGTGACAACGCAACGCCTAATTCACGGAGTGGATTCTAAAGTTGACTGCGGATTTTTGAGGATCGAGTCAAAACCTTCAAGCTCAACACTTATCAATTTACTTTTTCTTTGCAACCTTCACTTTCCCCTCCCTCTCATCCTATTTCTCGCCCTCGTCATCCCTCGTTATCTATAAGTTAAACCATATTTTTCATTTACCTTTTTTGTACCAATGTCTTCAACTCAACCAACACCTACCTCTACCCATGTTCCCTTCTCCCCTAGTGTCTCCACACCTTCTCTTTCCTAGCCTTCTACCTCTACCCATGCTCCCTCCTCTCCTATTGTCTCCACATCTTCTCTTTCCCAACCTTCTACCTCTACCCATGCTCCCTCCTCTCTTATACTCTCCACACCTTCTCTTTCCCAACCTTCTTCCTGTACCTATGCTCCCTCCTCCCCTATTGCCTCCACACCTTCTCTTTCCCAACCTTCTTCCTCTACCTATGATCCTTCCTCCCCTATTATCTCCACATCTTCTCTTTCTCAACGTTCTACCTCTACCCATGTTTCCTTCTCCCTTGTTTCGCCCACACTTTCTCTTTCCCAACCTTTTACCTCTACTCATGTTCCCACCTCCTCTACTCCGCCCACATCTTCTCTTTCTCAACCTTTTAATGCAACCAATATCGCTGATACCCCTCTTAATTCCACACCATTTTTTATCCAATTTTATGTGGACTTTGGTGCATTTCTTATAGATTGGGCCAATTTGCAAGAAAACACCATACAAAGCACCGGGAGTAACATTATCGATTGAATGGTCATCCTCCAATAAAGTTGTTAGTAGATGGAAAAGTAATATTCAAATACACAAAAGAGGGATCTTTGTTTTCGGTATGGGCAAACGGAGAGATCTGAAAGTGGGCTCGATGTCAAAAAATTGTGCAATGTATTTTAAAATTAATGACAGTTCCAGGGTGGAATTTGATATAATCAATACATTTTTTAGAAAAACTTAGAATATAAAAGTTTGATGGGAGCACGGCGGCGGCTTAAGGTATTTCTAGTGAACCGGTTTCCAAAGGCAGATTGAAGGACAAAGAATTTGAGCGAAAGTTGACCCGATACCAAAAATTAAAAGAGTTACGTGCAATCACTTGTTAATTTAGGATTTTCAGGGGTTGACATAGTAGTAATGATGTGTTGAGTAGATAAATACCTTTTTTTGTAATTCTTGTACCAAACTTCACCTAACTATTAACACTCTTCAAAATGAGTGATTGGTCGATTCGGTGTGTTGGTCGATTTCTCACTAGTTTAACCCCAAAAACCCATCGTTCTTAAATCTTTAACGTTACATTTATTTCCCGGTTTAACTTTATAACCACCCACGCGCAACTCAAAATTTACATGTAATAACTTATGTGGATTATTATTCAACCATTAACTCCGTGGTTATTATTCAACCATTTATAACCATACCCTATAAAAACCTAAACAAGTATAATAGGAAACAACATGGAATCCATAAAACATAAAAATCACACGCTACAACTAACTCTAAACATAAATCGTAAACTCGTTGTTTTATTTAATAGGATGATTATTATACTGCATATACCAACACAACATTGTACCATTAGTTTTTTTAAAGAGACAAAACAAATAAAATACAGGAACAATGTTTGACTACGACAATGTACAATTGGTCGAATGAAGAAATGAATATTTAAATAAGATTAACAAGTTTAACAATTAGGATATAAAGGTGCGACGTGTATAAAAAATGTTTTACAACGAATTTTTGAAATAATATTAGTAATGCAACATATGTTCTTTGTATGGCACCGTTAACCCTACGAAGTGCGCGAGACATTATGGCTTGTTTACATATTACTACTTCGTGTTGACACAGAGAAAAAATGCGCAAAAATAACACACTCTAACTATAACATTTATGGATATCCACACTTTTCTTAATTCTTAATAGCAATATACATGAAATGTTAACACACCCTCATCTTAAAGTCATAAACATGGGTTTGTACTCAACACTCGTTACTGAGGGAAACCCTATATTATTGTCAACGCGAATTTATACACCCTAATAATTGTTTGGTATATGGAGACGTCGCAAACTGCATTCGACTACCTTAAATATAATTCCTGACTTTAGTTCATGATTTAATGCCAACTGGGCCGCGATCGAATAAACGTTATTGACGATGACAATTACTGACGAATGAAAATTAAACTGACATATACCTGCTCTGTACATTGTATCATGTACGGTGAAAAAATTAGAGATTCTGGTAAGATTCTAGAATCTCAATACTGCAAGATTGACATGCAAACAATCGCCGCAAGTCTGACTACCACTATTGCTCGTCGGCTCTCTCTGGATTTTGTGTTTGCTGATCCACCTCGTGATCGGATCTGAGCGCATGTACGGTCACGCCCGTGATATTTTCGCCTTTGATATTATTGAACGGTAAATGTCGCTCCAAGAGACAGCTAGTTGTACTTAGCGTACCGTCAGTGAAATATCTTACGCCATATTTTCCAGTGGTTTCCAGTTATAGACTTCTAGTGTACGGCTATGATGCACATGTGGTAGCGTTGCAAGCTGTACGTATCTGACAGTTATTATAATACGCAAACGTGGTCGTAAAAAACGGTGGCTATTTGACCCATACTATGGTTGCTGAAAATTGGATACAGTTCCGTTACAATCTTGGACTATATCACTGTTTTACTGTTTTACAGAGCAACTTGATTCTTGAAGGAGCGACAAAATCATTTACAATTGGCTCCAATGCTCTTGTCCATTTTGATTCGGATGCCTTAATATCTACGGCGTAGATGTGTAATTGTGCGATCAACTGTCAAGTAGGGTTCGATGCACGTGAATGCGAAAATGACAAAAAGTAATTATGTCAGAGTTTAATGCCTTTCGAAATTTATTTCGGGAACCGAAAAAATGACCGCTACGCAAGTCACTGAAATTAGGTAACTTGAATCGTCGCCTCTGTGCCACGTCCACGATTTTAACATTTTAACTGAAGCAAAAGGTCACCAGTATTTGATTTTTGAGATGGTTTGCTCATTGGACTTTCTTTCCGGTCAACTTGCCGCCGCATATGATTTTCGTGGCTATTTAATGGGTGGTAAATTAAATAATTGTGACAGTGGCTGTCGTGACTCCTCGTGGCACCTAATTCAAGAACACGTGTATAATTTAAAACCTTCTTCTCTGAGCTTCTACTTCGACTTTACACATTCTCCGTTCGTGTAAGACAAGGTCGTTAGCTCATTTTGTCTATTGCGTAACTCACGGCGATCGTACGACAATATTCAACCAAAGGCTCGGCAAACGTTGAAAATGTGCTGGACACGTGGACGAAAACGGCAGCATTTCGCTCACAGTGAGTTTTCTGCGCTGTCCAGTCAACGATTGTTTTACATGACTCTCGCATTAAATCCTACGGACTATGTGCGTCCTATGCCGTCACGTTTCCTGCTTTCGGACTGCAGCAAACCGCGGAGCTGCCGCAGTCGTCGATCCAGCGGCATCTGACAACAGCCGCACTCATAGCGTGTTCCCACAGGAAAAAAAATCACTTCCGCAACAGACGGACGTTCGAATAATGTACGGCTTTCCGAGCACCGACTTTGTAGATTTCGGAAGTTCTCGGAAAACCGTACAAACGACTTCCTCAAAATATTGCCGGATATAGAAGTAGGGTAAAAGTTGCGTCTTTCTGTGAAACAGGCCAACGGTAACCCGAAAAACTGACGTAGCAAAAACAACATCCGAACGGCTATTTCGTTGTTTTCGCGCGAAAAATCTGCATGACTTTGAGCCACCGTCGTCGTCCTTCGAGCATAGTAAATTTGAAAATCTGCAGGTTTGTTTTCGCGTCTTTGTTTGATGACGTCAAAGCGTGTGACGTGCCAGAATTTTGGTGTGAACGACACCCGTTTTCCGATGAGTTTTCGGAAAATCATCGGAATGGGCAAAAAGTTACAAATGCTCCGGTGGGAACCGGCTATCAGTCTGCGCCGTAAACCGTTCCGTTTTTCCCGTACTGTAGCTGCCGAGGCTGTCATGAAAAATCACCAGAACATCCATATATCGACTATAGAAGACATTGTTTTGATATTCAGTTAGAGGCATTAAGGGTATGTGCCCATGTAATCAAAACATTAGAATGTTACTTTGGATTTTAGCGCAGATTTTACGGTGTTTTTTTCAAAGTGTTCCTATGTCAATCATTAGGGGGTGTCCCCATGTATTAAAGTATCGACTTTTCTCTGCCGTTTTGCCCTAATCTTCAAGGAACTTTGAGAAAAACTTCAGCCGTACGAGAAAATCATTTTTGCCAAAATACAGTGAACGTCAATTCTATACTTAATATGTACTGCATGTTTTTAATCATGTGAACGCATTTTGGCGTTTTCAACTTTTCGACCCTCGGGCAAGAGAATCCAGCCCATCGAAAAACGTCATCCAAAATCACCTAGAGGGGGTGTTTTTAGTTAAAGTATCGCCCAAACAGCGAATGAAAAAAGATCCACGCACGCACCACACAAGTAGAAAAAAAATTGGACAAGGAAGAGTACTCGCTATTTCTCACCGTGTCCGTCAAGCTCATATACGAAAAAAAGATTGCAAGGGTCTCGGACCTCCATTTTCATTCAAAAGTCCTTTGAATAAATTTTCGTCGTCGTGGCCTCTCCCCTCTCCCTCTCCCATTATCGCTTTTATCTCACACTTTTTAGAATGAGACACGACAATATTGGTATAAAATGAAAGATCTTCGAAAAATAATTTTGTTGACAATTTTTAGGTATTTTTTTAACGGCAAGTCGAGTGCGAAAAGTATAAGAAACGAAATCGTGAAACCATGGCATAAATTTATTGAATCATTGACTTCGACATTGTCCCAAGTGAGCATGATGTCACAATATCACCAAACCCTAAACATCCACAATTTCAAAAAAATCTAGAAATCTGTAACTGTCGTTGTTTTTGTTGGCGTCACCAATTGTCAAAAGCTTCGTACTCGTCTTCAACCGTCACAAGTTATACCTGCGTCTACAAATGTCACATTTTAAAGTTCCATTTCGCACATGGGGACGCTCTATGCAGTAGTACGTAGAATCTTCACTACAGTCCAAAATACCTTATAAAAGTACCGATTACATGGGAACACTCCCTTACTTGCGCCTTCATTACTTCAAATATATGACGATTGTAGACGTCTACAAAATGTGCAGCAATCTACGAAACCAAATTTTGACAACTACGAAACTTCCTAAAATTAGTGACGTCTACAAATTAGGCGACGGTTATAGACGCCGAGGTTTTTGTGATATTTTAGATGTTTGGGTTTTATGACATAACGAAGTCATGCTACCTTGTGACGTCATCACTACGTAAACTTTCAGCCATGGCTTCCAGATTTCATTTTCTTAACTTTTATCATTCGATATGCCATCAAACTAACACCAAAAATGAAATTTAAAATTTAAAAAAAAAATCTTTCATATGATACTATTATTCGTGCATTTACATATAGAGAAAAGAGAAAGAGGTGAAAGATTACAAACCAAATAAAATACACACACAACAATGGTGTTCCTCCAAAAGCATTCAATATATTAAGCACAACGCAAATACAACTCATTTTCTTCCTTCCTTTTACTTATGACCTTTCTACGCCTCCTTAACAAGCTTCGACTACAAAAGATAGATAACCACTAAGTCCCAACAAGTATATATATGTACACAACTAAAACGTGTAAGAGTAAACGCGCCGAAACAAACGGCCGAAAACTACGAACCGGCTTGAACAACACGGTAAGACTAGAAAAGGTCAACCATGAACCGACTTGAACTACACGGTACGACTAGACTTTACACGAACTAAAACGAACAAATAATTTCCAAGTCACTTGTACGGTACGACCAGAACTTGCGTGAAACGAAACGAACAAACAATTTCTACGTCACTTCAAATATCCGGCGACAAAACTACTTCGTCGCTAACTTCTACGTCACTTCAAATATATAGCGACGCGACTTTTTTCGTCGCTAGTCGTCGCTACTTTGGCTACGAGAGTATCTCGTCGCTAAGTAAGTGCTTAGTACAATATCCTAACATTCCCCCTCTTACTAAGACACTCAAAGCCCCCTCTTACTCCATGCCCACTAACTTCTTTCCCATTTCATAGACTTCCTTCAATGTTGCTTTCGTTAACATATCAGCAGCTTGTTCTTTTGTAGGAACAAACAAAAATTCAACTTCTTTTTCCGCAACCAAATCTCGAACAAAATGCCACTGAATTTTAATGTGTTTAGTGCGCTTATGCAAAATAGGATTTTTACTAAGTGCAATGGAAGACATATTATCACTTAGTATTTGCATGCATTATTTTTCCACTCCAACCTTCGATAGAAATTCTTTAATCCACACAGCATTCTTCGCAACATCACATGCAGCCATATACTCCGCCTCCATTGATGAAAGTGCCACAGTAGGTTGCAAACGGGAATTCCACGAGATAGCTTCTTCTGCAAGTAAAAACATATATCCTGACGTAGACCTTCCTGTATCATGGTCCCCTCCATAGTCGGCATCACAATATCCATAACAACTCAAGCTCTCACCTTTCCTATAAACAATTCCAAGACTAAGTGTTCCAGCCAAATATCTAAAGATTCTCTTCATTGCCTCCCAATGTATTTTTTTTGGATTGCTACAATACTGACTAACCACACTCACTGTGGCACTAATGTCTGGCCTAGTACCGATACTCAAATACATTAAGCTTCCGACCGCTTCCCTATAGGAGGCATCAACCTCAGGACTTTTAACAAAGTTAGAAGACTTGTCACGAGGATCAAGGGGAGTTCTACGTGGCTTAGAATCTATGAACCCAACTCTTTCTAGTACCTCTTTTGCATATTGCTCTGGGCTGAATTTAATGTCTCCGTTCCTCCTCATCTGAAATTGAATCCCACAATGTACTCCGCATCCCCTAAATCTGTAATTCTAAAGTGCTTTCGAAATTCAATCTTCAATTCCCCAAGTAACTCCAAGTTGTGAGAGATGGAAATAAATTCATCGACGTATACACTAAATATTATCATGTCCCAACCTTCTCCCCAAATATACACTCCACAATCTACTGTAAGTAAGTCTCTTAAATCCCAGAATTAGTAAAACTTTGTGAAGTTTATGGTTCCATGTTCTCGCTGCCTGCTTCAAACCATACAAAGCCTTCCACAACCTCCATACCTTACCATTCTTTCCAAGAACTCCTTTTGGAATTTTCATATACACCTCCTCCTCCAATTCACCATTTAAAAAGGCCGTCTTTACATCCATCTGTTGGATGTGCATTCCTCCCGCCACTGCCATTTAAATAATTGTGCGCAATGAATCAAACTTAACTACAGGGGCAAATGTCTCCGAATAGTCAATACCTTCCTTCTGCTGGAAGCCCTTACATACCAACCGTGCCTTATACTTAAGAATTTCTTCTGAAGCTCCCGTCTTTGTCTTAAAAACCCACTTTGAGTCTATCGCCTTCTTACCAACCGGTAAATCTACCTCTTCAAAACACCCATTTGATTTTACATAATTAAATTCTTTGATAAACGTCGGTTTTCACTTCTCCTCCCATTCGTCCGAGTCTCGAGCCTCTTGATAAGATTGAGGATCCGCCGGACGATTTTTGAAACTCTGAGACCTCCATTGGCCCTCAGAGTATGCAGATCCAAAAGAAGCTAATCTAGATAGTGCCGACTTGCCCTCTGGTAGCTGGTTTGCTTTTTATATGACAGTCCAGATGAGAATCGTTCCAGTGTCATCCCTGTAGTGGATCTTTTATTTCTCCATACGTCTTCTGCAAATTCCTTATCCGAATCAGTGTTCTCAATCTTGTCATCATCCTCTTTCTCTAGGGGTGTCTTTTTTGATGTCACGTTGTCAGTGCCAGTGGGTGATTCTGTTATGACCTTATCTCCTTGTGATTCGGTGCCGCTAAGCTTAGGTGTCAGAACTTTCTCTAAAGGTTTCTTTACAAATCGCACCTTTTTCTTTGTCCCTACCTCTATCAAAAATTCGTCCTCTTCCTCCTCTCCAATGAATTTCTCACAATGACTCTCCTTCTCATAATCTTCAGCTCGTTTGGACTCATTAGCTCCTTTCACCATCCATTCTAAGTTCTCATTAAACTCCACATTTTTAGACTCTTTAACCCTTCTAATAACTTGGTTGTAAATCGTATAGTGCATTGAGTTCTCACTATATCCCACAAAATATCCTTCCCATGACTGTGCAACAAACTTTCCCTCCCGATTTCTTTCCTCTATGTATCCCATAGCCTCACATCCCCAAATCCTTAAGTGTTTTACCGTAGGTATTTGTCCACTCCAAAGTTCCTCCAATGTTTTGTTGCCCAAAGCGGAGTTTATTCTCATGTTTGTAATATGGTTAGCTGCCCTGATTGCTTCTCCCCAAAGACGATGTGTGAGTTTCGTCGTATGGAGCATGGCTCGCACCATCTCTTGCAATGTTCGGTTATTCCTCTTTGCTATTCCATTCGATTGTGGGGAATAAGGAGCCGTGAACTGCTGCTTAATACCCGTCTCTTTACAATAATCAACGAAAGCAAGAAATTATCCTCCGCAGTCCGAGCGTACTGCCTTTACCTGCCTCCCCCTTTCCCTCTCAGCCATAACCACAAAGTCTTTAAATGTTTCAAGAGCGTCTGCCTTAGCTATTCAAAGATATACCCATGTCTTCCTGCTGAAATCATCAACTATCACCATAATATATTTATTTCTCCAATGGTTTATAGATGTGTGTCCCCACAAAGATCTACATGAACTAGATCTAGAGGGCCATTCGCTTTGAATTGAAAATCTTTCACCAGATAAGGCTTCCTTTTATGCTTCCCTTTTGTGCATCCAACACATCAAGTGACCTTCTCTCCTGTTGCCACATCTATTCCTCAAACCGCCCCATGACGAATCATCTCCTTAATGTTCCTCTATGAAGTGTGACACATACGATTGTGCCACAACGTGAGGTCCTCCTTGTTGACCTCTGCCGAATGGATATGACCTTCTTCATCCGCTGTCCTATTTTCTGGTTTTCTCCAAATCAACCTTCTTTGCATATTTTCAGTCACAATGCCTTCTACAAATGGTCCTGTTTTACTACTCAAAATGATTCTACCTCCTTCCAAGCATGTGGCTCTTCCTCCTTTCTTTTGAAGTTGTGGGACACTTAAGAGATTAATGCACCCCCCCGGATTATAAAGCATATTGTTAAAGCGTACTCTATTGACTCTAGTTTTCCCTTCGCTATCTTGTGTCGGTAGATCCAACCGTACTGTTCCCACTGTATCGATGACCATCATCGAACCATTAGCCACTATGATGTATTTTGGTATACTGAGTTTTTGAATGTCACTGTACAGACCTGGATCTGAACACATGTGATGTGTAGCACCTGAATCTATGATCCAACTGTTAAATTTTCCCTTACTCTTCTTGCCTCGTATGTCAAATAGGATATCCTCCTTCTTTTCCTGTGAATCCTCGATAAGTGAAACGAAAAATGCTTGATCTTGTCCCATTGGCCCATCCTTGACAAAATCTTCTCTACCTGATGAGCTACTTCCACTTCCTCTATTTCCTCCACCTCTGCACTGTCCCCCTCCGCGACCGTTTCCCTTGTTTTGATAACAACCGCGACTAGTGTGTCCCCATTTATGACAAGTGTTACACTGTTTGCTCTTGTCTGGGCATTCAAATGAGCCATGCCCAGTCTCTTTACAATTGTAGCATGTCATCTGAGAGGTATCACCTTGATATGAGCCTCTCCCTAGGCCCTGTGACCCGCCTCCTCGTCCACGAGGTCCACCTCCTCTCCCCCTAGATCCCCTAAAGTTGTAAGCTCCTACGTCATCCTCATACTGATATCTCGGATAAGATGACCCTTTATTTTCTTCTTTCGATGTTGCCTTCTCCTTCTCCCTACTCTTCAAGTGGTTGATAGCATATGCCATTGTCGGTTTCTCAGGCCCTTGATGACCTCCTTTGCTACCCCAAACTTGCTTGGAAGACTCCTCATGAAATCAAACAACCTCTCTTTTTCTGTAGGGAAGTTATTGAGTGAGTTAAGTTGTTCTATGATAACATAAAACCTTTTGACTCCATCATCAATGGACTCATTGTCCTTCATTCTAAACCCAATATACTCCTCAAAGAGATAATTTTCATTTGCCTCAAATCCTTTTTCAAACGCATTTTGCAAAGCGGTCCAACAATCATAAGCCCTATCATGAGTTAGAAGATGTTAATGCATAGAAGATGTTAATGCATAGAACTGGCACAACTTTGTATTCGTGCGGTGGAGGCCGCTGTATCTTTGTTGTCCCACTTCTTTGCTCCAGCCGGATCCTCTAAAGGATCCGGTCGTGTTTCTTCCCCGATTACGATGTCCCAAAGTTTTTTCACTGTGAATGCTCCTCGAATGTATCTTTTCCAAATTGCACAGTTAGAACACGTGAAGACAATGGTCTTATTAAACACTTTAAGATCATCATCGTCGCTCTCCTCCTCTTCCTCATAAAGTTTAGATTTTCCCTTTTTGTTCTTTGTTTTCTTTGAATTGCGTGAGTCTCCACTTACTCCTCCATCTCCATCATCTTCTTGTGTTTTGAGAAAATCTTGAAAGCGTTCAAACGTTCCTTCGTCCATCTTCACATTTTTCTCCCCCCGTTTGTCATACTCATCATATTGTGTCCATGTAACTCCTCCTCCATTAACTCCCCCACTAGCTCCTCCACTAGATTCCGCCGGGGATTTCCCTTTCTCCGCCATACCGGCAAGTGTTGCCAGTAACCCGCTGTGATACCAATTGAAAGATTAGAAACCAAATAAAATACACACACAACAATGGTGTTCCTCCAAAAGCATTCAATATATTAAGCACAATGCAAATACAACTCATTTTCTTCCTTCCTTTTACTTATGACCTTTCTACGCCTCCTTAACAAGCTTCGACTACAAAAGATAGATAACCACTAAGTCCCAACAAGTATATATATGTACACAACTAAAACGTGTAAGAGTCAACGCGCCGAAACATACGACCGAAAACTACGAACCAGTTTTAACAACACGGTGAGACTAGAAAAGTTCAACCGTGAACCGACTTGAACTACACGGTACGACTAGACTTTATATGAACCAAAACGAACAAATAATTTCCACGTCGCTTGTACGGTACGACCAGAACTTGCGTGAAACGAAACGAACAAACATTTTCTACGTCACTTCAAATATCCAGCGACGAAACTACTTCGTCGCTAAATTCTATGTCACTTCAAATATCTAGCGACGAGACTACTTTCGTCGCTAGTCGTCGCTACTTTAGCTACGAGAGTATCTCGTCGCTAAGTAAGTGCTCAGTACAATATCCTAACAAGAGGAGCGGTTGAGTGAGAAAAAGAGGGAGAGACGAGGACGACGTAAACTTTTGCGAAGGACTTATGAATAACAGTTGAGGTCCAATACCCCAAATATTTTTTTTACGTACATGCTTGTCATTTTCGTACGTACATCCGTGTGACGAGCAAGGGAGAAAACAGCGTGTACTTTCCTTCGTTCAAAACTTTTTGAAGACGTTTCATAAGTGCAATATTGTTTTGCTATTCGTCAATAAGATATTGTTCCAATTAAAATGAGGTCGCGGTTTAATTCAAATACAAGTGTGAAGATAAGTTGGCGTGACGTGAAGTGGGTCCAATTGATAGTAACGCCAAATTGACGTACTTTCCAAAGTTGCAAAATGACGCAAAATGTCTGTTGGTTCTTGCCCATTTTTGTACGGCGTAAGATTTTGTCGTTGCCAGTCCCTTTTTTTGTAAAAACAATAGAAAAAAACCCTTACTTCAACACATGGGAACACACCCTAAAAGGTAAATTGTACTGGTAATCACTAATCAAATATCGACATGTGTGTACTTTTTATTTCACGATAATTGATAAATCATATTTTTATATTGGTTATTAAGTTGACGTTGAAGTCTAGCGATAAGTTGAGCCGATATGGAAAAATACCAGCATCGCAATATCTGACTCCCTAATGGATATTTAGTGTTTTACTGGTTTTTATTATATGCATTACACTGCCCATCGCTGTTGGACTTAGGGTGAAGTTCCATCGGACGAAAAATAAGGTTGTTTACAAAAATTCAAACCTTTCTATACTACTCCGTACCTTTTATTTTTCTTTTTACGCGAACAACATTGTATAAAATCTTGCCAATATTCTACGAAGGTTAGCGAGGTAACAGTGACCGTTGGATATTTCCCCGCGAAGCCTTCGCTTTAAAAGTTTATGTAAATGGTGATGTACTTCGCGAGGTACATCACTACACGCAAGATAATGAGCACACCTGTCAAGATGACAATCAATGTAAATCAAAGAATTTCGCAAATGATTTAGGGTGGACTTCCATTAGCAAAAAAATGGGGTTTTTTACTGACGGCCGTACCGTTTCGTACAGCTCTATACATAAATTTTTCATTTTCAAAGAAAATAACATTACAAGAAGATTTCCAAGGTTGTAAGCGTAAATTCTAATTGTCGGATTATATTAAGCTTTTTTATCCGAGACGCCACATCACCAACCTTATTGTTTGTTAAGACCATGCACAAGGAGGACAGTTCTCAAATACATAATGTGTAAAAATAGGCCGCGTAGAAAAGGTCAAAAAAATCCACGAGGAGCACGCACATATGTGCGAACACGTCAAAAGGGCCATGTGCCTTCGGCATGGGTGGTTGCGAATCCGCATAAATTATCCTCTCACGCTCCCACCGTCAAAGTTTGTCGCTGTCTTTTTGTCGTTGCATTTTGAATTTCTGGGTAGTACATTTAATGTCGTTTGTACGAGGTATTAATTACCTCTGCTCATACAGATATTTCCTCTGTTGAAACAGATATTTCCTCCGCTGTTACAGATATTACCTCCGTTCGTGTAGAAATTACGTTCAGAAATTGCAATCTAAGATTCTTTCAAGGTTTTAAACATCTAATATTAACCTACGTGCTACCAACGAGAATAAACCACGCAAATAAAAAGTGGTTTACTGACGCGACCAAATGGAAAGCACTCCCTTTAGTAAAATTTTCAGTACAATTACAAGTACGCCTAATGGAAGTCCACCTTTAACCATTAAAACTTCAACTAACAACACAAAAGAAATCTCGTAACGTACTTTCGTCACGATATTTTTGTTGGCACCCATTCGTCACACTATTTTTGGCAACGCACATTCGTCACGCGAAACAACAGTACTGTAACCCAAAAAAATGAGGTGGTTCCAACCAAGGCGTCTACAACGAGTACAAAAGTTATGTTGCACGATGACCTGGTACGCTTGTACATGGTACGCAAATGAAGATTTTTGGTCGGTTTGAAAATCATTGACGATTTTCAATATCCGATATTAACTTACATGGTACCACTAGATTTTGAGCACGTGGATTACTGATTGTGCGCGATAGAACAACGTTCAAAATGTAGCATCCTGTAGTGTTGGCCGTACAATTACAAAATGTTCCGATGAAACTTCACCCTTAATCATTATATTTCCAAAAGTGTTTTTTTTTACCCAAAATCGTAAAATCCACAGTACATCAGCAGATTTGTAGGGCCATAAACACTAATTTATGATGATGTCAAATAAACATTTTCAGAAAAATAGACACCAACGAAACACTAAAAACCTTTAAAGGCGTCAACCCTCGCTATATCCGTTTATCGAAGTAGGGTGGCGTTCCATCAGGAAATTCTGTAATCTTACGAACATCGTTACATAATGCTACACTTTGAACGATGTTCTCTCGCGCAGAGTCTATAATCCACGTGCTCGGAAATGAATGGTACCACGTAAGATAAGATCGCAAATTGAAAATCATCAAATTTTTTTTACACCGACCAACTGCAACTCGAAATCGTCATTTGCATACTATGTACGTGCGGACCATGGCATTGTACCACATACATTTTGTACTCTTTGCAAACCCTTGTCAGATGCCAACTCATTATTTCCAACGCTTGTCTGATACCAACTTATTATTTTTAGGGTTTTTGCTGTTTCGCTTGACGAATGAGCGCTTCCTCAAATAGTGTGACGAATGGCCGGCAACAAAAGCTCGTTACGAGATCACTTTCGTCATTTCGTTGATTTTTTGAATGTATATATCATGTGCAAAAAATTTCGTTTTCCGTTGGTTTGCCGTCGTGACACGTACATTCATTATCCAACGTGTCGTGGCTCATTTTTTTCTGTAAATGGTGATGTATCTCCTCGACGTTCATCATTTACAAAAACTTTCGAAGCGAATGCTTTGCTAAAAAACATCTAACGGTCATTGTTACCTCCCAGACCTTTGGAGAATATTGGCAAGATTCTTTGTAAAGTTGTTCGCGTATGAAAACAAAATAAGAGGTACGTCGTAGTGCGGATAGGCTCGCATTTCTGTAAACAACCGCACTTTTTGTATGATGGAACGCCACCCTAAGGGTAACGTTCCATCAAGCAAAAAGTGGGATTCTTTACTGGGGAAAGTACCTTTCCGTGCCGTACTGTTTTTATTTTATTTTTTTACAAAAGATGTTTACCAAAAATTTGTTAATATTCTCCAAAAATTTTGGTGAAAATTTCCACCGTCTGATTTTGATTTTTTGACACAAACGCCCCTTCTATCTAGTACCTGACAAGTCTCCTCCGACTGTTCTCGGAGGACACTTTGCGCTTACTGGACGCGTGTGTTGGTCCACTTGTAAAAGTTAGAGTCGATCCAAGACGGACGTGAAGCTATTAACTTACATGTGGCAAATGGCATGTACCTTTTGACATCAAAGCCACCCTGTTCGACGACAAAATCTTTGTTGTATGACATCCTGTCGCGTCTCTGGTGGTACAGCGATAATACATGAAAGTACAAATGGTACATTCATGGACATTTGTACAAATTTTTATTTTGCAACGCTTTTCGTGACCGTTGGTACAACGACAAATACAAGGATGTACATATTGTACATTAGCGTGACGCTACTAGATATTTTAATCTCCGTCCGCCCGTATAGATACGTGGTTGAGATTTTGTACTTAGGGCAAGGTTCCATTAGGGAAAAATGACGTTGTTACTGAAAGCCGTACGATTTCGTATAGTGCCGTACCAAAAAAAAAATGTTAGAAAAACAAGGCTACTGAATGAGGGATTTGATTCTACATGTTTATGGGCGTTAATGTGGACCGTCGGATGCATAATCGGATATGACATCGTTTGACACTTTCAGTTCGTAACAAGTGATCCCGAATAGGTCAATTCTCAGCGCCTGAACGAATTGCATTATGTCTCGTGGAAAAGTGAACAAATATCCACGATGACCGCGCGACCAGGTGAGTACACGTCACATATGACATGTGCCATCCGCCAGGGATGATGCGAGGCCACCGAAAGACGTAAGAAAATCTTTGATGGAGGATATTGTTTCACGCGTTTGTTGCCATCCACTAACCATTTTGACATTTTCGTACGCATTTACAAATCTTAAGTTTCGTCCGCCCGTACAATTTTTTTTCAATATGTCGTACGAGTCACTTTTTACCTTCGCTGGTACAAATATATGGTCACAATTCGCTGTTAGAGATTCTTTGAAGATTTTTAGAAGTGTAATCATCTATTACGTGAACTAATCAAATTTTGCCACGCAAATAAATCGTCGGTTACTGACTCGACGCAATGGAACGATGGCTTCAGTAAACGAATTTTTGACGTTTACTGAGATCGCCTAATGGAACAACACTCTTATTCAAATCATTCATTAATCCCGAGCGGCTCAACAGGATCCAAAGTGGTACCAATCGCAATCTAGCACGTAAGCAATTTTTGCTTCACTGGCACGACCTGATGGAAAGGTGTTACAAATATTACTGCCACCTGATGGAAAGGTGTTACAAGTATTACTGCTAGTATACGTGACCATACGATTACTGGGAACGCCTGATGGAAGGTTGCCCTTATCCGATCATTACACCGGTGAAATTTCACGATAATCTTTTAATCATTGTTTCGATGACTCGATGTTACATATCGTTTGTCGGTAAGTTAAGAGGAGCTACACAACACTAAATGGAAGGTACGTTCAAAAAGGTACAGCTGTTTCCATGTATCTGCCACAGTTGGACCGATAACCGTTTGTCCTTTCTTAAAGTTTTGTCGGTACCGTAAAATATAGACGTTTTGTCGGTTAGGGAGTACAAACCCTAAGCCTCAATCGCAGTGGTAACTCAAAACGCTACAGTAGCCTTCAAACATCGTGTACGACAGTGCCGAAACCGTATCTCTATGCTTGGACTTGGCACGCATTTATGTCAAACAAGTACAATTTCGTACCTGACGACGTATGCGCCTACAAGAATGCAAAACTGTGCGTGCGATGTCAGTCCCATTTGAAGCTGTACGGCAAAAGCGCACCTTAGCGTAACTGTTCCTCAATGCCAGGGTAAGGACCATGGGAACCTGACAAACCCTAGAGCTGACCTTTTCCATACCACAAAAGACACGTACAAATTAACTCGCTAGGTTAGGAGCCACATGAGTGGCTAGGATGCGCATCCAAATCTTGGAAATATCTCTGCTTCGAGTTCTTTGAATGGTTTTACGGTAGGCTCATAAATTTTGGCAGATGCAGTACACCGTGAATCGTTATTAGACTTACGTACTCTATATCGGCGCCCCAAAATTTTGACATTGATACCCGAAATATAGTGACTGATTCTATTTTATACGTGACGTTAATTACGGTTCTTGTAAATTAGCGTTAATGGAATTTCAATACTTATTTCATGAATAGAGTGGTGTACGGAATGTGTTTGCTGGTACAAAACTGTACTTGATTACCGATAATCGTACGGAAATTGTAGTTAACTTATCTCGGTTGCATACAGAACTGCGCTTAGAATAAACGTGGAGTCGAGTTTGAGACAAACGCGTTCGCCAACCCAAATAAGAATTATGGATTAATTACATTGAAAGGACACGACGTGGTACGGATTGTCAGATTTTGTTCTTTGACCTATTTTAAGTTTTTAACGTGTATGTAATGACGGCGGATTCTGTTAACCTAAATCAACGTTATAGAGAAATTACAATTAAACATTTTTTTCATAATGGAATTGATACACAAATTAGAATCAATGACACTAATTTATTATTGATACTAATAATTTCTTTTGTCTAATAACTACACCGTGAATCGTTATTAGCCTTATGTACTCTATATCGGCACCCCAAAATTTTGTTGTTGATACCTTAAATATAGTAGATTACTTTATTTAAGAAAGTGGACCATAATCTGCCACGTCTCCTGGCACTAAATTAGAATGAATGACGCTAATTTTTTCTTTACACTAATAATTTCTACACGCTAATAACGATTCAAGGTGTAGTGTTGGGTATCATGGACCATTTGGCGATATTTGATATATATCGAATTTCAGGTACCCGATAATCGATATATCGCTTCGATATATCGTAAATCAAAATATCGCGATGCATTGCCGATATGTCGCCGATATATCGTATCGTCAATATATCGAAGCATTAAAAAAAAATGAAAATTTTCACAGTTCTCCAAAGTCACGTGCCTTCGGACACGTGACCGTAAAATTTTTGCTGGAAATAAATACGGCTTTTTCCTGAAAGTCAGCAGAGTGAAGGAGATCTCTGAGGTACATTGACGTGGTACACTTACATAATACGCAAGTATTTCCATACGAAAATGGTCGGTTGTCAAATCTTTGACGATTTTAGAGATTTGATCGTCAACTTATATGGAACCACTCAAATAAAAACACGTATGTAAAAACTTGTTAACAGAAGATACGCGATGTAAAAAATTTGTTGTCCATACTATTACAAAGACTTCCTCATGTAACCATACCCCAAATAAGTAATTATATGAATCACAGAATTTGTACTTTTTGTCGGTTACATTTTGCGGCGTCTACCTTTAAGTCACGGGACAAAAATCACGTCGTACGTGGCGTATCAAACAATTTTTTTTTCGCTAAAATAACATATTATATTAAAATATAAAATATTAAATTTAAAAAATACTATATATCGCGATAATTTATGTTGGTCTCTGTACGATATATCGAGGAGTCTGCTCGATCGATATTCGATATATCGAATATCGAAATTATCGCGATATGAATTTACCCGATACCCAACACTACTAATAACGATTCACGGTGTACTGTACCGAGTGTTGTGTATCGGTAAAAAACTTATCGCGATAACACCGATACCGATAGTTATCGGTTATCGAACGGTCAGAGGTTCCGATATATCGGTCTGGGACCAACAAATTCCATATCGGCGATAACTTTTTAAAAATATAGTATGCATACAATAGTACTATATAACATACTGTATTATATAATTTTCATTATATAGCGTGGAATGCCACGTATAAGAATTTGTTCCGCGTATCTATTTAACTGAAAATCTTTACCGAAGCGCTGCACATAAACGTCGACAAATATATGTTAATACTTTATTGTTATAAAACTATACTATCGAAACGAAAAAAATAAAATACATTGTAAAATTTTTGAATCAAACTTTTTCCAAAAAAAGACGAACAGACTGAAAGAAGCAGATGAACACACCTGTCAGACTGCCGCCATTTCCAGACGCCATATTTTGAAAATTCTGGCAGCAGGAATTTTGAAAACCCTCTTAAATTAGGAATAATGATGGAAAATTCGCGATTTTTTACCGGAATCGGGAGTAAGGGGGTCCGCTGCGCGTCCGGGGAATACGACGTACAGTTGCGTGTACAGGCCGTACATTTATCTGTACGGTCCGTACAGATATCGCCGATAGTTATCGTTATCAGCATTATCGCCGATAAGTACCCGATATTATCGGCTTCTTATCGGCGATAAGACCGATGTCGATATATCGTACCAATATATCGATTATCGGGAACCCGAAAAAAGGTCCATATCGGTTATACCGATACACAACACTAACTGTACCTTCCCGCCAAAGCTACTCTACCGACCTGAAGTAGTATGATCATAAAGCTACTTCGCTGGCAACTTTTTTATGGTAAATACTAAAAAACAATAGTATCAATTCTATTTAATGGAGTTGTTAAAAAATGGCCACGTATGGTATGTGCTCTTGCTAATGCTACTTAAATCGATTGAAAACTAAGGGTGAACTTCCATTAGAGGAAAAGTGGGGTTGTTTACTGGACGCCGTACTATTTCGTACAGATTCGTACCATTTTTTTTTGTTGTCAGATGAAACATGACGAAACATGTCTACTGGATGGCTCCAATATTATAGGCGTAAATTTCGACCGTTGGATTTTTCACTTTTTTAGATTCGTGAAGCAATCACGCACATCGACACACTGGTCGCGTATCATTGGTACACGTGAAAATTAGAAAAAAAATCCACCACGAACAGGCAATGTGAATCAAACACGTCGTACACGCCATGTGCCTTCCGCCACGGTGTATGAAGGTCGACCGAAATATCTTCGCACGCTCCTTCTGACATCCGCTGACCTTAAAAGTTTGCGGCGCCTTTATGACATTCCGTTCCGAAATTTTGATTTTCAATTTCAAAATTAAAATATGGTCGCAAAATTTTCGTACGAGTCATTAACTACCTCCACCCGTACAAATATTATGTACAAATTTTCAGCTTGAAGAATATTTCTAGATTTTAAGAATCTGAAAACTAACCTACGTGGCGCCAATCATAATTGAGAAACGATGTCTACTGGCACGACATAATTGAAGGCCGTGCCAGTAAACACTAGAAATAGACGTATCCGCATGTTTACTGGGACCGCCTAATGTGGAACAGGCCTAACAATCCTTTGCAGCATACCGGTAATGGAGCTGAATAATTTAGTTAGCAGGAATTTCTTGTCAGATACAGTGTATGCAAATGAAAGTCCACGATCCCGTGCGCCCAATCGAATCGATTCCGTACTGTTCGTATGACGAATGGCTTCCTGGAATTTTGCAGTTCTACAAGACTACAAAGGTTTCAGTCCGTTTCCTCTTTCCATGCCTCAATCGAGGACGTGATTTGATCCAAACCGGTTGTTCACCCGATGAGCGGCCTGGTGACGGCTTGTAGTTTTTTTTGTTTTTGTTTTTTTATGTTTTTGGCGTTTTGCATACCAAATTTCAAATTATTCCGAAGTACCGCAAGCATGACACGAGAAACTCCGAAGAGACAAAAATTGATGCCTGCGGCCCATACAAAAGCGTGCAGGATATCGAATTTTTTGGCCTGTTAGGGGCTAGCAGCAATCATTTGTAAATTTGGTAGCATCTGCACTTGACGACATTGACAGGTCACGTAGGGTTTCCGCAATCCGACCAGAATCTCCTCGGGAATGCCAGAGGCTCACATGTTCCAAAATCTCATAAATTTCGCTATACTGACGTTCATTTCTCTTTCTCCAACTCCTTCTCCTCTCTTTTTTTTTCTTTTTTTTTTCCTTTCATATTTTTTTTACTTCAAGAAAAGAGAATAAATCTTCCCAATTCCTTTTTCTTCCCAGTTTTTTCCTTCCAAGTTTTGTCCTTCCCAGTTTCGTCTTTTCTGTCAACTTGATCCCGATTTCGGTATCTTGCCAAAAGAACAGAAAAGGTCTTCGTTTTGCATCGAACTGTGTATACTACTCCCACTTGTCTGTTTCGTCACATAGCCAATATGAGGGGATGCCACCTGGCATCTTTTAATTCGCGGGAAAGAAGGCTAGAGAGAGAGAAAGCTGTTTCAAGTCTGCGAGAAACACGGGAAGAGAGCAAATGAGGAGAAGGAGAGGGAAAGAGAGAAAGATCGTCTAAGGATTTATTGTCAACAATATTTGGGAGAACCTAAATAGGGAGAAGGAGAGGGAAAGGAGAGGGAGAGGGATTAAAAATATGATCGCTTTCCACTTTTAGTTCTCTATTTTTACAGTTCTTTACTTTTTACTTCTTGAATATTAAAATAACAAATATAAAAAATACATTACATTACATAATCTCTTAGTTTGCATTATCTGTTATTTTGCAAGAGAAAACAATGAACTTCATGAACTTTCACAAAGTAATAGTTTTGATCTAAATATGTTGTAAGCTTCAACAATAAGGTTTTTAAATGTTGCATAAATTATTTTTACGATCTAGAAGGTTTTTTAGGGTTTTCTAAAACTGAGTTAGTTCACGGATTCCAAAATCTAAACTTGAATAAAGAAGTTAATTGACAAATCACAAAACACAAATAAATAAATAAGTAAAATATGTTTCACCTGATTTGAAAAGCAAATAACTTGTTAAAAGATCATTTTTAAAAGCATTTAGACCGACCCACTTCTTGGTTCTGAATCCAGAGAAAAACATTTTTTACCAATATGAATTTTTAATCAACATATGAAGGGAAGGGAGATAAGGAGAGGGAGAGGAGAGGGGGAGGAAAAGAAGTTTACGTAAATAGACCTCATAATTTTCGGCTTTTTCATTTTCTCCTAAATAAAAACAAAAAGAGGTCATACAAATGCTAAAAAAGTTAAAACTAAGTAAAAATACAAAATGACAAAACATGATTCAATTGTCATTAAACAACAAGAACAACTAACTTTTCATCTGAATTATTAATACAATCTTATTCTCTTGCAATTACTCCATGCTGCAAAAGTTCAATCAACAGTTTCCTCTCAATCTCCATCAATTTCCCGTGTTGTAAAATTATTAGTCACGACTCACCTGAGAGTACTCCGTTCGCAAATATTGTTGATGTTGTCTTTCGCCATGAGTGAAATCAGTTCTGATTCCGTTAAATAGTTTGGAGAAGATAAACGGGCCTACGAAACGCAACATATCCTAAGTTAGATCCACTGTCAAGTAGGACAGACAACACGTAAAACTTACTTGACAGACAACTGTAAGCGACAACGGATTCACCGTAACAAAGACTAGATTTCATGCTTGTTTCAACGGGCAGAAAAAAAAGAGAGTCCATAACCTACACAAATTAAGATGTGGGTCCGATAAAATAAATCGATGAACGAACTCATCAATACAAAGAACGAATATTCTCTGCTAGTTGTAAATATCTAGAAAACTAGGAGGAAATTGTTATCCACACTAAACATGACGGGAGTTTGAAAAAAAGCCGATCACTTTAAAAACAAACAAATGCACCAAAGAAAGGGAAAGATTCACTTTTGAAACTTTCAAAGCTTTATGAAGGACAGAGATCACAAACGTGACCAGCAACAAAGTAAACCGACAAAGTAAACCAAACAAAAATGTAATGGCTGTATGGATCAGCAATAAGACTCTGATACCAAGTATGGTGTGGTGCTGCCGGAGATGCGAGTCTTTAACAGTAACGAGTACAAGTAGCGAGCACATCTATGCTGGGATCTCCAGGATGCCGCCACCTGACAATTGCATGGACTGTCATCTGGCAATTGCATGGACTGCCAGCTGGCAATTGCATGGACCGCCAGCTGGCAATTGTGTCGACTGCCACCTGGCAATTGCGTGGACTGCCATCTGGCTGACAATTACATAGACTGTCAGCTGGCAATTGCATGGACTGCCATTTTTGCAACTGGTTATACTCTGCGGAGATCCTGTACACCACAGTACCAAAGGAGGACAGCTTATTAGCAATATTATTAAGTGGAACTAAATCAACAGATGAAAGCAATCTTTTACAGATCATAAATCTGTTCAGTCACGACATCGAGCCAAACAACGTTCAACTCAAAAAGAAAAACAGTAACATACAGAAACTCAGTAGTGAAACTCACATACAAAATAAACAAAAAACGAAACAAAAACAATTAAGAACCAGTGGTACAATTATACTGTAGCTCCTCTAAACCAAAGGATGACTTCATTACTAAATTTAAAACAGATATTAAACAAGAGAAAGGGGGGAGAGAGAGGAGAGACAGAAAGAGAGAGAGAGTAAACGAAGGGACAGGAGAGTGGAGAGAGAGAGAGAGTGAGAGAGAAAAAGAGAGGGAGAGGGGAAAATAGACAAGGATCAACACAAAAGGCATGAGATGATTTACCCAGTAAGGAACACTGTATAGGTTGAAGGTTTTAAGTGTTTTCTAAGAGTATCAAAAGAAAGCATTTTGCCGCAATTCAAATAAAACCATAAAAAGAAAAAAAAAAATCAGGCAATCCTCAAAAGTGACTATTTCCCAGTGTTTTCCGAGAAACAGGCTTTACTACAAAACCAGGCAGAAAACAGATTTTTTTCTGTTCTAGCTGGCAGTTCAGTTTTGCTTCTTCTTTTCATGGTATTTTATTAAGATACTTGTCAGTAAGATAAAAAGCTTCCTCCACCACACCTCCATGATTAGATTCTAGCCTTTCCGATGAAAGAGATTTATCTGTGAGAGCTATATCTAGGGTACAAAAAAAAAATGAAACTTAATTTGCTCACGACGAAAGACGCCAGCTGTACAAAAGTGAGGTATTTGAAAGGATCATCTCCAGTCACAATTTCCCAAAGCACAATTCCAAAACTGTACACATCCACTTTTCAATCATACGGTTTATGGTCGATAACCTGTGAAATCACAAAAAACGAGCGAATTAAGACAAACCAACAAAATAAAAGACGAGAGGCGATTCATACAGTGCTCGAGGATTTGAAGAAAAACATGAACAGTACACTGGCAAATATCTTATAAAAATCAGTACACAGAAAAAGGTGAGGTACATAGACTTAACATATATTTGATTCTCAATTTTATTTCAAAAAATATTCCTATATCGCAAGATTCATCGTCACAGTCAGGTAATAAAATGTAAAATCCTGAATTTGGAAAGAAACTGGCCAATCTCTTTGTGCGGTAATAAAACAACCTGAAAACACTGTTTACAAAAAAGGAAAATTTTACCCCAGGAAGCATCCAACAAACTGATATAATTAACGACGGTGAAGAAGAAAAAAACAACCTCGAGAGAAATGCCACGAACTAGATAATGTCGAAGAAATCCACACTAACTAGAGTAGGGAAAATCTTACCTCGGGTGCCATCCAACAAACTGGAAAATGCTAACAACATCCACACTTATAGCATTGGCAAAATAGAAAACCTTACTTCCTGCATTTTAACTGGAAAATGTAGGAGTTAACCAAAAAACTAGAAAATACTAACAGTATCCACACTATTTACAGTGCCGGAAAAGAAAAAAGATTTACCTCAGAAACAGCCGGGAAAATGCTTAAGATATCCACAATAATTCCCGTCAAAAGAAAAACAAGTTTCACCTCAGGAGCCATAAAAAATCCTAACCATATCCAAACTAATTACCGTCAAAAAAACAAAAACTAAAAAAAATCTGACCTCGGGAGCCATCCACCTGACTGTCCCTGTCTCGCAAGTCATTTCTACCAGATTCGCAGCGTCCAATAAAGCGACTCCAAAATCCGCAATTTTGGCATTTTCCTGATGGTCCATAAGAATGTTTTCCGACTTCAAATCCCGGGGGACAATTTTGAGCTCATGTAAATACCTGAAACATTATATGGAAAACTTTAAAAACGTCAATTTCTTGTTGAACAACAAGAAGAATCCTTGAAAGGTGACCTGAAAAGCTGTTGAAAGTTTGGATCGTTTTAAAACAACCAATACAAAAAACCCAGATAAATACTTAAACGAGCGCGAAATACTTGGAAATATTTGAGCAAAAAAAAACAAAAATCCCAATCTCCTACGCGGAAAATTGAGTTCAACCTTTGGAAACAAAAAGGAAAAGGGATGTTTTTAATAATACAACCACTCCTGAAAGTAGAAGTCGGCAAATACACAATTCACAATAACATGTGTGGATTCCTAGTAAAGTATGAGTGATAAAATAGTACAAACTTTCGTAATTTACAGCTCCCACCATAAATAGAATAAACAAACATAATATTAAATTCCCAAAAACAACAACATTTCCCAATCCCAAAACCTCACACCACTCGAATATCCAAACTCCAAAAGGGAAAAGCTGCCCACCACCTTGAAATCTCTTAACAAAAGAAAACAAAAAAAAAAAAATCTCCTTTAGGCTCACCTTAATCCTCGAGCCACGTCCAGCGCCGCTTTGACTTCTTGTTTTAAGGGGAGAGGTCCCCTCTTCCTCGCGAGATACTGTTTCAGAGTTCCGTTTGACATATATTCCGTTGCAATGGCCCAGAGGGGCTGTCCAGCTTTCGAGGCCCGGATGCTGCCGGCGTGGAGGGAGGCACCAATGAACTGTGGGAGGGACGGAGGGAGAGAGAGAGAGGGTGGGAGGCGATCGGATCCGAGAAGAGCGAAGAAAGGAAGGATCCGGGCGGAGGAGTATTTTCATTCTAGCTTTTCATGGTTTCGAGCATAGTTCAAAAGTAGTTGGAAGTAGGCGCATACAATATGCCTATTGTATGTAAAACATACAATATGAGCTTAAGACCCATATTGTATTGGTCGCAAAATGAAAAAAAAAAGTTACAGGGTTGAGTTGCACATCGATCGATAGAGAATTAAACGTCATGTCTAAATTTTGAAAAGCATTCGGGCAAAAAAAAAGTTTCTGTAAATTTTGAGGTATTTTTTATTTAAGCCGTCAGATTCGAACGATCGGACGATCGCCGATCAAATATCACATGAAAAGCCCATAGCACAACTTACGATAAAGGCGCCGACCAAAGGCCTACCATAAAAACGCCTACTTTTGAACTATGGTTTCGAGCGTTAACTGTCGTTTTTGGTTTGAAATACAAATTGAAGTTGCGAAAGTACACGTATATAATACGCAAGTATAGATTTTGAAACGAAATAGGTCAGTTTCAAAATCTTTGACTATTTTAAAGATTAGATCCTCAACTTACGTGGAACCACCCAAATCAAGACGCGTATATAAAAACAGCTGTTGTTCAAATCGTGCGATTTTTTCCTTTTTGATTAAAAACCTAGCTACAGATGTTACGAAATGTAACCGACGCATCTGTATTACAGAATATTGTCGTCCGTACAATTACAGAGACCTCCCCGATGTAACCTCACTCTTAGGGTGACGTTCCATTAGGCGAAAAGTGGCGTAGTTTACAGAAATCCGCAACTCTCCTTATCAAATCGTACCTCCTATTTTGCTTTTATACGAAAAACAACATTACAGAGAATCTTGCCGATACTCTCCGAAGGTCTTGGAGGTAATACTCGCCGTCGGATGAAAAGCGTGACACGGTGGACCATTAAGCTACGTGTCACGATGCATAAGATTTGCACATGACACGCGCTTTCCAAAATACATCCGAAAAAAAAAATGAAATTTCGTAACATTCCTTCGTCACGCTATTTTCGGTAACTTTTGTTCGTCACTCTATTTCTCTCAAAGGACATTCGTTATGTTCGAAAACACAAACCCTAAAAAATGAACTGGCTTAAAAAATGAACTGGCGTCCGCAAAAAGTACAAAACTTCTGTCGTATGATGATTTCGTTACGCAGGTACATGGTACGCAAGTGAAGATTTGAAGTTAAGTTTGTGGGTGCTAAAAATCTGAAAGATATTCAATATCGGATCATAACTTGCGTGGCGCCAATCAATTTAGAACACATGGCATACAAACCCTACGAGATGGAACATCGACTCAGGGTGAAGTTCCATTAGACGAAAAGTGGGGTTAGTTATTGGACGTCGTACGTTTTCGTACATCACCGTACAGAGCCGTACCAGAAATTTTTTTATGTTAGACGAAACTGAAAAGCTGTCAGGAAGCTCCAATGATGTAGGCGTAATTCCTGACCGTTGGATGTTTCACTTTTTGAGATCCGCGAAGCAATCGAGCACATCATCTCGCGAGGAGAGTTGGGGCCTACCAGATGATTGCCATTCATAACCATTGGTACACGTGAAAAGGAAACAACATATCTATGTTGTACAAGGGATCACAGGCGTGCACGTCGTACATGCCATGTGCCTCCTGCCACGTTGAATGCAGGTCAGGTGAAAATATCCTCGCACGCTCCGTCTAACATCCATCGACATTCAAAGTTTGCTGCGACCTTCAAAGTTTGTCGCGTCTTTTTGCCATTCTATTTCGAAATTTTGATTTCTATTTTCAAAATCAAAATCTAGCCGAAAAATTTATGTACGAATCATTAATTACCTCAGGTGGTACAAAAAAATCATACAGATATTCCGTATGTGGATTTTTTTCAATATTTTTAGAATCTTGACTCTAACCTACGTGGCGCCAATCATAATTGAGGAAGGTTTGTTACTGGCCTGACACAATGGAGCGGACTTCCATTAAACGCTACCAGTAGACTTGTCCGTACATTTACTGGGACCGCCTAATGGAACTTCACCCTCAATCGACCCGGTTTGTAGAGTTGGCCGTACGATTATAGAAACGTTTGATGGAACTTCACCCTTAGTTATATTGATTGTTGAAAGTGGCAAGCAATAAATTAAAAGAAATATATATATATATATATATATATATATATGATAAAACAAAAAATATCACTGCGGATCAACTTGGGATCAACTTGTCGAAAAACTTTATTAGAAGAGATTATCAAACAAGTGTGTACTTGAAGAACTCGATACTCGATACGGGGCATAAAATTTGGCCCTTAATAAGCAATATGTAATTGAGATTCGTATCGTGCACGATATCCAATGCACGGTCGCTACAAATTAGAAGGTTAAATGTATGAATCTCCAAAACTCGGCAAGATTGTAGCCGTCCGATTACAAATGTTGAATTTTTTTTCAATGATTTGCAAGATTTCGTAAATCAAACCATAGTTCAAAAGTAGGTGAAAGTAGGCCCATACAATATGCCTATTGTATGCAAAACATACAATATGACTTTAAGACCCATATTGTATTCGGACCTATTCAGACCAATTAAAACATTCGGACCAAAAAAAAATTATTTCCATCGTCAGATTCTGACGATCGGACGGTCGCTGATCAAAGTAGCGATCTAAGAAGATCACATGAGAAGCCCATAACACAACTTACGATAAAGGCGCCGACCAAAGGCCTACCATAAAAATTAGTGTTATGTATCAGTAAAAACCATATCGCGATAACACTGATACCGATAGTTATCGGTTATCGAACGGCCAAAGGTACCGATATATCGATCCGAGACCAACAAATTCCATATCGGCGATAACTATAAAAATATGTAGTACGCATACTATAGTACCTTATTAAATACTGTATTATAGTATATACATTATATAGCGTGTCATGCCACGTGTACGACTCTGTTCCGTAACTATTAACTGCAAATTATTACGGACAACGCAGCACAGAAAACGTTGGCCGGTTAACCGAACAAACATTTTTTACGGGGACGTACGGAATTTATAGACAAACTGGTGAACATGGAACGGAAAAAGACGGCGGACACAAAGTACAACGGACGCAAAATAATATTCTGCGCGCAGCCGGAATCGAACGGACGACTTGTAATGAAAAAATACGAGTGGATGGCCAACGTGAGCGCTGGCATTTGGCAGCTTATGCCAAAAAAGCTGACAGATTGACACGTGACAGGTGTCTAGTGGATCCCAAGGTATAAAGGGACAAAACAATGGCGTCGGATGGGAAAGGTACATCGTTTATATTGGATCCGTACCAAAACCGTACAGACGTCATGGCGGCTACTGAACTTTCTGCGCGTCCGGGGAATAAGATGTACAGCTGAATGTACATGCCGTACATTTATCTGTTTGTCTCGTACGTTTATCTGTACGGCCCGTACATTTATCGCCAATAGTTATCGTTATCGGTGTTATCGCCGATAAGTACCCGATATTATTGGTTACTTATCGGCGATAAGACCAATAACGATATATCGAACCAATATATCGATTATCGGGAACCCGAAAAAGGTCCATATCGGTTATCGGTAAATGCTTACCGATACACAACACTAATAAAAACGCCTACTTTTAACTATGAATCTAACTGATCGCTAAGTGGAGAGTACACAATATGGTGTACTCCTCATGTCGAAGTCATATATGCTACATTGCTACATGAGTACATTTGCTACCCAGTATTGTCTATTTCAGCCATTTTGAGGATATTGCGATGTGAATTTGTGACAGGTATTACAGGTGGACATGATACGTACATTTGTACCGTACAGGGTATATCGCCATTAATGGCAATATGTTTTGGGAATTGATCATGACAGTGACTGTTTTGGTTGTGCACAGTCACTTACGTCATTTTTTCAAAAAACGTACGTTTGAAGTACACATTGGTACAAATAAAGTACCGTTGAGTATAAATTTGACGGTCAATCGGTTGGACATCTTTGACTTTCATAATATTGTTTCAACCGCTTAAATTTTTGCCGCGCTTGCGAACGTCGACCGTCATAATAAAATTAGCAACCGTCATAATAAAATTAGCAATTCACACAGCCGGCGAGCATTTACAGTAACAAAACTGCGGCGACCACATGTAAATAAAATGGTTGCAGACAGTAACTTTTTGTCGTTATGTGAGTTCCACGGTGAGAGCACTTAGCCGCAAAATTGAAATTGAATCGTCTGTGTTACATTGAACTTAGATGCAAAGTGAAACGAAACCTATTGAAACTGAAAGTCCTATAAATCTCGTACGGAAATATTATAACGCACGAAACAAAATAAACTTTTATAATAAAACGAACCGGCGTAAAAATATCATTTAAAATTAAATGAAAAAAATGAGCGTCGTCACGCGCGACGAAATCGAGCCACGCTATTTACAAATCAACATACTTACAATGACAAGATCTTAGCAGGATCGGCCGTACAAAGGTATTGCCGCTTTGTCCTACACATAAATTATTTCCGCGGACGAAAAAATCGCGTCACGCTTCGCGAACCAACATTTCCTCGCAATCGACCAGCGTGTGACTCGAACAAATGAATACCGGTCGGCGCTCGCACCAAACCGAACCGACACAAAAGTACAGTGCCGAACGAAACAAAACATAACTGACACGAACTGAACAAAAATTTGACTGCACGATTTCGGCCGACGCCGATTCGCCCAATATCCTAACATTTCGCTGTCGATAAAAATATATGTTGATTCCATAGTTGTTCAAATCGCACGATTTTTTCCTTTTTTACGATTGAAACGTATAATTCGTGACTTTTGAAAAAATCGTTAAAAAACGTCTACTGTAAACTGAAACTGGAATATTTTCGGAAACATGTAAACAAATTACTGTAACTGAAAATTGTTTTACGGATATATACGGAATAAAACGGGAAATACGCGTCGTAGTTATTGGTACTTTCTATTCAGTGAATTGAACAGAAATACCACGGAAGTTGTACGTTTTAGAATCGAAAATGTACGGGCCTTTTTCGAAAAGAGACGTTGAACGTCACCATAATTTCGCGCGTTCAATTTGAAATTTGTACAGGCGTCTTCTTCAATTTTTTTTGAAAGAAGACGCCATGGAACATTGAAAACGAAACCGCGAGGAAGCCGCTTCCCCATATCCTACCCTCCTCCCTCCCAAGCTTTTGACTATCCTCGCCTCCGGACTTCGACAAAAGCAATCATGCCTAGAAATCGATGAGAGGAGTGGGTAAATGTCATTAGTTCTTGGTCTGTATTTTTTTTTTTGGAGTAATGCGCTGTCTGCGAGATAGAGAAAGAAGGCAGACAGAAGGCGGCCATGTCTGTCTGTCAGATAGGCTCGGACAGACGAAATTTTACAAAATTTTACCTTTGTGACATTCGAACCTGGGGACGTCATATGCTCATAGTAACCTAAGGTGGACGTCTGGACTACCGGTTGGTGAAGAAGTTTCGATAGCGGTGATGTGTGTGATAAAAATATAAAGGGTTTATTGTTTTACCGCTAATTTAACTGAAAAGACTTGCACACTGCGTTATATATAATAGTTTTTTGTTTTTTTATGTACGGAATAGTACGGAAGGAAATTCATTAACGATTTTTTACGATTTGATCAAAAGGTTCAATGCGTTTGTTACGTATAATTCGTCGCGTACGGTACGTTCGCACTAATCGCCGTGAACAACTATGGTTGATTCGTATTTGCGTGACGCGATTTTTTTTGTCCGCGGAAGTAATTTATGTGTACGACAAAGTGGCAATACTTTTGTACGGCCGATCCTACTACGATCTTGTCAATGTAAGTATGTTGATTCGTAAATAGCGTGGCTCGATTTCGTTGCGCGTGACGACGCTCAATTTTTTCATTTAATTTTAAATGATATTTTACGCCGCTTCGTTTTATTATAAAAGTTTATTTCGTTTCGTGCGTTATAATATTTCCGTACGAGACTTATAGTACTTTCAGTTTCAATAGGTTTCGTTTCACTTTGCGTCTAAGTTCAATGTAACACTTTGGGTGCGTCTTTGTGTACTTCAAACTTAGAGATTTTTTTTTGTTTTTTAGCGCAGATCCGGCGGACCCGGATTTCGGGTGTCCCTATGTGTACCAAACGAAATTGTCACTTAGGGCGTGACGATTGTATACGTCGACAATGCCCGTGACGGCTGTCAACATCTACAATCTGTGATGACCCACGTCATTTTTCGTGACTGCTTGTGACGTCGCGTGTTTTTTCGTGACATTGTAGACCTACCGTCCTCCAGCCTGTGCCGTTTCACGGTTGAAGAAGATGCGTTTTGACTTTGCGTCTATTGTCGGCTCGACGTGAAATGGCATCGAAACCTTGAGACCCCTGCAAAAAAAAAATCCGTACCGGATCGAAACGGACAAAACAAAACACACTGTGTACTTCTCTTTGTCGTATTAAACAAAAACGGACAAAACACAGCAAATCGTGTACACTTCCACGTCGCTTGAAATCGTTTGATTTTTTTGAACAAAACATTACACGTGCGAATACGTGTTCCTATTTGTTTATAGAAAATCCTTAATTTTAAAACACATCGGCCCTGTATTTTAAAGATAAGGTTGAAGATGACGTTTTTTGTCGTCGAAGTGGGTCGAAGAACACAAGACGACAAGATGTAGTACAATTTAAATTCGATGATGACGCAAAATGTATTTTTTTTTTCTATTTTATTGTACGGTTGAAACTTACGCAGTACGGCTCTAAGTTTTACAGGAAAACGACAGAAAAAAACCCTTACTTAAGCACACAGAGACGCACACAGAGATTCAATTTTAATTTTGCGGCTAAGTGCTCTCACCGTGGAGCTCACATAACGACAAAAAGTTACTGTCTGCTACCATTTTATTTACATGTGGTCGCCGCAGTTTTGTTACTATAAACGCTCGCCGGCTGTGTGAATTGCTAATTTTATTATGACGGTTGCTAATTTTATTATGACGGTCGACGTTCGCAAGCGCGGCAAAAATTTAAGCGGTTGAAACAATATTATGAAAGTCAAAGATGTCCAACCGATTGACCGTCAAATTTATACTCAACGGTACTTTATTTGTACCAATGTGTACTTCAAACGTACGTTTTTTGAAAAAATGACGTAAGTGAATGTGCGCAACCAAAACAGTCACTGTCATGATCAATTCCCTATGTTTTTCGCCAATTTAAAACATTTACTCTCCGTACACGATTATCCAGTTTTCGATGGGAGACCACCAACCGGCGGGTTAGAATCTTCCCTTTTAATCGCAACCGTCGGCTTCACAATCCGACATGTGTGTGTACGGAGGAAAGATGGCAAATTTGTGTCGACGAACTTCATCAATATGTTGGAGAGATAGCGTATCGGAAGGATAGCACCCGATATATTATCGGTATCGAAATCTTCAAAAGGACGATATGCCTGCCTCGTCATAAATATCGTATCCGAAACGATGTTTAAATCGATACGACATCATTAGTAGAGCATCACGTTGAGGAGAAGAATAAAAATCCCTTAATGAGGCTGTTTCTATTTTGACTAGGATATCTGAAATCGACATGGTAAGACAGAAAGTAAAAATTGTGGGAAATAAATGCATAATACCATTTGGTTATGGATAAAAAGATGAAATTCATTTAATTCATATATTGAACGGAATAAACCGAAATCTGTCGAAAAAGCTTGAGAAGGATTTTTGTAACAAAAGAAAAGGGGGAGAGGGCAAGACAGGAAAAAAAGGACAAAAAAATTGATGGAAGAAAAGATATAAAAAAAAAGAAAAAAAAAAGATCAATCACAAGCAGAAAAATGACAAAAAGTCGTAAAAAAAATGGGGATGTCATTCACAAAAAGAGATTCACTTCAACAAAGGGGTTTCAAGAAAGATAAAAAAAAAAGGGGAGGATAAAAAAGAAAAGGGTTTTTTTTTTCAATTACTGAGGATACAAGCTGTAAAGCGACTAAATGCCAAACTATGTCACTAAAAGACAAAAGTTACTAAAAGGTAAAAGTTTCAGTACCCCCTCACAGAATGCCTCAGCATAGAAACACAAAACTTATCAAAAAGTATAAATAGAAATAAAATATGAAGGAAACACTAAAATAAGTTTAAATTGTGCACCTACATTAGGAGGATCCTACAGTAAAAAGGGGTCCTAAAAAATGGAACTTTTTAACATTTTATTTTCCCCAATCTCAACAATATTTCTACATTTTTCCAAAAACATAACATAAAACACGGCCAATAAAGTTTTCATATTTTAGATAATATTCACATTATCCTTCCCCTTTCTTAGGAATAAAATAAAAGGGGAAAAATCTCAAATTTTCTAAAAAAGCTTCCTATGTCGGAAAAAAACAATGTTTTGGAAGTTTTTTTCCGACAACTCTTTTTTTTTGTCCTTCAACTTCCAATCTCCGTTTTTCGGAAAAAAGAAAAAAGACTCGTAAACCAAATTTCAAAAATCCGACAAAAAAACCAATCTCCAAAAATCTCCCAATATGTATATCCAAAAAAAAAACCCCAAAAAACTCGAAAAACACAGTAATAAAACACCCAAAAACGCCTCCAAAAAAGTAGTTTTCGATGCGCACTGAAAGAAATCCCACAGAAATAATCGCACTAAAAACCGCACTAAAAAAATTAGGCTCCGCTCGCAATCATCCCATCTCCGCTCATCGAATTCCTCGAACCCGAAAATTTTTCCATATTCCCCATATTCCCTCTCGAACCCGGAACCTTATTCGAACTCGATATTCCGCAATCTGCGGCCATAGCCGTTGACAGTCTCGCAGACATGTGTTCCATGAGACAGATTTCCGTAACTTCCTCCAAACTGAACGGAAATCCCTCCGCCTCAAAATCGATGTTGGGATTATTGTACCACGAGTAGAAATGCGAGTCCATGTCTTCCCAGTCTTGCACGACGAACAGATTCTTCTCCGTGATGCGAATATAGCCGTTGGGATTCAGCCGACACGAGAACCATCCGTACCGCGTCATGATGACGACGCGCTCCTTTGTCCCTCTCATCCATTTTTCCTCGCCACCTGTCGACACGAGGACGGGCGCGGCATCGAACGACGGAATCGCGCGGTTTGCGACGGCGACTAAAGCGCGCGATTCGGATTTGTTCTCCACTACCACCATGGTGCTAAATGGGGTGTAAGAATGTGTATGTGAGAGGGAGAGAGAAGGGGAGGAAAAAGTGAGAAAATAGTTCTTAAGAGACTTTAGAAAACCAGTTATAAAAAGGGAGGAGAGAAGGAGAGAGGAGGAGAGGAATGTGGGTAGAGTAGTGGGCGAGGATACTGAGGGAAAAAGGAGAGGGAGAAGGAGGGAGAGGAGAGAGATGGAGATGGGAGTAGGGGAAGTGAGGAAAGGAGAGAGATAAAGGGTCGAATGGTAATAAGGCTGTATAACGAAGGAGAGGAATTGATTGAGATGAGAAACGAATGAAATTGTTGCCTGGGCAGCAGAAGACTAAATAGCGGTTACGTTCAGAGAATACCGTACAGGCGAAGATTCAGAAGGAGGCTGACCGATTTTTCACTCAAAGGAGGCGGCTGTCTCGTTTTTTATGTCAAAATTTCGCGCCCGAAATTTTGGCGCGCTGTCCAGAATACTTGCCGCAAATCCCGGAAGATAGATTCGACCGCGGAGCCACGCTGTCCATGTGGACGGTGGCGTTTGACAGGACCGAACGGACGTGTGTTTTATCGTCTATATCAGTACAGCGTCTGTACGGCTGCATGTGGTTCATGTACGTACAGTGTTTGTACAAAGTACGACAACTGTACGAAACACATATTTTCATAGCGCAAGTAACGTCCGCTAGTGGGGAGACACGGATGGAAAACAGCTAAAGGACAATCATCAGTGAGTACGAGATTACGGACGAACATGGGAGGTGCACGGATATAGCTTTTAATGGGGAAAAGATTGGACTCTCAGCGGAAAAATGTAAATTAGCCGTACGAATACGGAAAATGTAAAGAGTTTTGAATAGTCAATGTACGGAACGAGGTTTTTGGAGGTTGGGGAGAGGCGGGGAACGAGGTCTTGTCGTTTTGTGTACGGACGATTGCGGTTCTGCTCGGGAAGGAGTTTTGGAAAAGAAGTCAGAAACGACAAAATGCAATCTTACGGGTACGGCGGTCAGATCCTTGGCGGATTTGCTGGGCTGGATGAGTGAATGGACATGTGAGCTACTTTTGTCGTTACCTATTGAGGCCGGAGGCTTAGTCGACACGTGGCGTAAGCGAGAGAGTTTGAGGAGCAAACTGACTTCATGAGATGTTAAATAGTGAAAACATAAATGGCACTATAGAATATCTAAAACACCACACTATTTTATATCAATTGCTTTACTTCCTTATTTGTGCTTCAAAAAGTCGTTGCGTAGATCGATTTAGGAAAATCATAAATATAGAGTGGACAAGCGATCGAATGTGCGCCTCTAGGTCCAAATACTTATGAACTGCGATGGGAACATGTTAAAATACATGTTAAAGAAATCAGCATAGCATAGCATAGCATAGCAATCAGCATTAATAACAAAAAAGTCTAGAAGCCAGTTGGTAACATATTTTTCCTAAAAAAAACAAATAGTAGTTAATTTCGACCACTTGAGTACTGTAGCTCCGAATGTCTCTCACACTTTTCGTCTTTTTTGGAAGTTGGAAACCTGAAACCCTAGAACAAGTTGTAGGCCCGGTGTCCGTTGTTACGGAGAGCCTAACTGTAACTCTATCGCATGCAATTATGGTAACGGAGAACACAAAACATCCCTCGAGAGCAATTTTCCGACAATTCACACCCTGCCACGTGTACATGCGTGGTGTACACTCGGGCAATGCTGAAAGTTTCAGGAAAAGTGACGACAAAAAAGAGAATCCCGAAAAATCTCAGAAAAATAATCCAAAAGTTTTAACACATCGGATATAACTCTTACTGTCTTGACACGTGTTACAGCAGTGTGCACAGCTTCATCCAATAGCCGCCAGTTTTTGGGTCACTGTTTCTTTTTCCTTCTGTATCATATTTTATTTTTCCCTTCCTGGGATCGTGCGACGTGACGATATTAAAATTTCGGGGACGACAATCGACAATATTTTTAGGACGCACGTGCCCTCATTTTAGTGGGTTTACTTTCCGATAACAGGAAAATGAGTCCTTTTAACTTTTTGCGTTACGAAGGCTCTCCGTTACAGCGACATTCGCCCTTAATTTACGACATTTATGTTAAATCAGCAATGGATGATCCATTTTTTATCTTGCCCGCTCGTTTTCTATTTTTTTCTTGCTAGGTACATTTTGGACGTATTACGTATTCGAATAGCTGGCGATGAAAAGGAATTAAAATGCCGTGACCGCGCTCTATCGCAGGTGCGACACATAAAATTTGGAATTTCCTCATTTTTGTCAGTGTCAGGAGTAGCGTGATTTGCTGCTGAACACGTTGAAAGGACAAAACGAGGACGCTGAGCTGGAGGTGTAAAAGTCGAAAGAATGCGGTGGTTGTCACACATGAAAATTGAAGGCTGGAAGACTAAATCCGGAGAGGAACTGACAGAAATTACATGTACGGAGGGTGAACAGTAATGAACGTCAGTATAGCGAAATTTATGAGATTTTGGAACATGTGAGCCTCTGGCATTCCCGAGGAGATTCTGGTCGGATTGCGGAAACCCTACGTGACCTGTCAATGTCGTCAAGTGCAGATGCTACCAAATTTACAAATGATTGCTGCTAGCCCCTAACCGGCCAAAAAATTCGATATCCTGCACGCTTTTGTATGGGCCGCAGGCTTCAATTTTTGTCTCTTCGGAGTTTCTCGTGTCATGCTTGCGGTACTTCGGAATAATTTGAAATTTGGTATGCAAAACGCCAAAAACATAAAAAAACAAAAACAAAA
Source organism: Zygnema cylindricum (assembly GCA_037447655.1). Classification (NCBI taxonomy): domain Eukaryota; kingdom Viridiplantae; phylum Streptophyta; class Zygnematophyceae; order Zygnematales; family Zygnemataceae; genus Zygnema; species Zygnema cylindricum. Next base: position 58,041 of record JBBHKE010002987.1, on the reverse strand, counting down.
AAAACTACAAGCCGTCACCAGGCCGCTCATCGGGTGAACAACCGGTTTGGATCAAATCACGTCCTCGATTGAGGCATGGAAAGAGGAAACGGACTGAAACCTTTGTAGTCTTGTAGAACTGCAAAATTCCAGGCAGCCATTCGTCATACGAACAGTACGGAATCGATTCGATTGGGCGCACGGGATCGTGGACTTTCATTTGCATACACTGTATCTGACAAGAAATTCCTAGTATGCTGCAAAGGATTGTTAGGCCTGTTCTCCATTAGGCGGTCCCAGTAAACATGCGGATACGTCTATTTCTAGTGTTTACTGGCACGGCCTTCCGTTATGTCGTGCCAGTAGACATCGTTTCTCAATTATGATTGGCGCCACGTAGGTTAGTTTTCAGATTCTTAAAATCTAGAAATATTCTTCAAGCTGAAAATTTGTACATAATATTTGTACGGGTGGAGGTAGTTAATGACTCGTACGAAAATTTTGCGACCATATTTTAATTTTGAAATTGAAAATCAAAATTTCGGAACGGAATGTCATAAAGGCGCCGCAAACTTTTAAGGTCAGCGGATGTCAGAAGGAGCGTGCGAAGATATTTCGGTCGACCTTCATACACCGTGGCGGAAGGCACATGGCATGTACGACGTGCTCGATTCTCATTGCCTGTTCGCGGTGAATTTTTTTTTACTTTTCACGTGTACCAATGGTACGCGATCAGTCTGAATAAACTCTCCTCGCCGAGGAGAGTCTCTTCACACTGGACGATGTGCGCGATTGCTTCGCGAATCTAAAAAAGTGAAAAATCTAACGGTCGATACTTACGCCTATAATATTGGAGCCATCCGTAGACATGTTTCGTCATGTTTCGTCTGACAAAAAAAAAAGAGGTACGAATTTGTACAAAATCGTACGGTATCCAGTAAACAACCCCACTTTTCCTCTAATGGAAGTTCACCCTTAACTACCTTAAACTCCGTGTCTCCATGTCACGCACGATGGGCCACCGAAATAAAATGTATTATCACCAGTACAGTACTGTACAGTACGTACTGTACAGAATAGTAACTGTACAGTACTGTACTGTACTGTACTGTACTGTAGTTTATGAATTTGCTTAAAAATAAAGACCCACTTGAAATAGCGTGATCAAGTCAAATAGCGATGGACCAGTGCACTATACAGTATACAGGCAGCGTAGCGTGATATTCCGAATTGTCATACGGTACGCTAAAGTACAGTACAGTACGGTACATTACAGTACATCACTAAAATTTTGCGTCCGGTATTCGTCTGCTGCTTCCGCGAAATGTCCGCCAAACGCCAGGAGACTTTAACGTGGTTGCAGCTGGGGATCCTTTGAATTCGGAGCCTAACATACCGTAGGCAACTATATTAAGAATTGATTATGCGTTGCCAGAATATGAAAATCTACAGCCGCAATTTCGAGGCAGGCTGCTGATCTGTGCATCGGGCATATAGAGCGAGAACGAGACGAGAGAGAGGGAGGGAGGGAGAGCTTGAGAGATATCGTGAGAGACAGAGTGGGAGAGGTAGAGAGAGACACACATTCACCGAGAGGAGGGGAGCGAGAGGGATAGGGAGGGAGAGAGGTAGGTAGAGAATAATATCATTAGGAGCTCGCCTGTTGGAGCTGAGGTCTGATCCGGACTCAGCGTGGGAGAGGGATTGCGAGAGAGACAGAGGGAGAGGGAGAAAATGGCAGTGTTGAAAGTTTTGTTCTTTGTGGCCATGGTGGCAGCAATGACTGTCTCCTGCCACGGTAAATTTCGTAAAGCTGGAAGTTTATTGAAGAGGAATTTCGAGGTGCTATCACCGAATCTTGTGACTACATTTAACAACGGCACAGTCGTGTTTTCGAAGCTGCAATACCAGTCATCCAGTAAGTGCTTGCCTTGTTCACATCTTAGCTAATTTATTTTTCCATTTTGCTGCATATAGTGAAGATTATTATGAGATTGTCTCTGCTCGTTCTGCGGTTGGTTGCTAAAGCTCTATGAATGAGATCTGATTACTGCCTGTACAATCAATTAATGTGTTGAAACTTCTGTGCCCATTGACAGTCTCATACTCGTTTACCAAATTATTTTGGAAAGTTTATGTGTAAGTCACTCTCTGTCTGTATCTGCATTTGACTTTCGACGCCAACCTTATGTGAACATTGGTGCTATTTGACTTTGGAGCCGTTCTGACTGTGTCGTACCTATTTTATTTCAGGTGCGGAGACTTATCAGCGCTTTATGTACGGAAGTTTCTCGTTTAGAATTAAACTTCCTGTGGGATTTTCTGCGGGAATCGTTTCAGCGGTCTTCCTCACTTCTGTTTCTCAAAGGTCATCTCGGAATGCGGTGAAGACACGGGATGAAATTGATCTCGAGTTTTTAGGGCATACGGAGTCCAAGAAAATTGTCTTTGCTACTAACTATTACGCCCAAGGGAGAGGACAAGGCATACATGAAGAAGGAGTGAGTTTTATGTTTCTTTTGCAAAATAGTTGGATCAGATGTAGTGATCAGCATTGGGATGCGCATTTCGTATAGCAGTATTCTTTTTCTTTGACAATTGTTCTGTGTCTAAACCATCTGGTGTTTTTGTCAAGTCTTGGATGACATTCAAGTCTTCTTGCATAGTCGTCGATTTCAGTCAATCTTTCACGAGATCAGATCTAAATGTTTGTGTGCTAACTTTGTTTACATTGTCCATTGAATTTCGTCTGCGGTCAGGTCTGTTCATTAATCTACTTCGTATGTTGTAAACTTCTTTGCAGTTTTCGCTTTGGTTTGATCCAGCAGCAAGATTCCACACTTACACTATTCGATGGACCGCTACTCACATTCAGTGGTATGTGGATGGCGTTCCTCTGAGAGAGACTGCAAAATATCGGAAGAATACCAGATACCCCAACAAACCAATGTATATACAGGTAAGTTCGCAGTTTTCTTTTTATATGCAGAGTTTATAAATCCATCTTCTTTTGCTCGGTGTGATTTATTGAACAATCCATTGATGAAATGAGTTAGTAACAGAGGAAATGAGAGGGAAAGAGATTAAGTTTGGATGGAAGGGTTGGTTTTTGGAGCAGATTTCTCAATGGGATGCTTCATCCTGGGCTACAGACGGGGGACGAATCCGGGCTGATTACAGCAAAGGTCCCTTTAACTTCGCCATCTCAGCAATGGACTTGACAAACACTTGCCGTTGGATCAAAAGGAGAACACCCAAATGCTTGGGAAAGTGGACGCGGTCAGGAGCTTTGAGTAAGAAAAACAGAATAAAGATGTATGCTTACCGACGACGATACTTGCTATGGTCCAATGTCAAGTAAATTCACGGAAGGATTGCATGGTGAGAGTGTTTGCCACTCGGAATTGATGTCAGCTTGAAATGTCAACTGCGGAGATGATAAAGGAAGGGAAAGAGATCAGAGGCAAACAGAGAAACAATGTTTCGAGAAAGCTGTAGATAAAAGTAATGTGTGGGAAAGCCTGGACAGGTCATTGGAAGGTGATTTATGTATGAAGGTTCATTCTTTTAAGACAATTTGTTTTACGCTGATGCAAAGGGGACTGCTGGCTCTCTGTATTGTAGAGAATTTAGCCGGACCCTGGATAATGGGACAGAAATCCCAATCTCAACGATACAAATCTGGTCTTAGTACGGAGTATAAGGCCTGTTTAAGAATTTTTTGATATTCTCTGGGGGGATTTTTGGTTCAGTTAATTCCTGAACTATTTTTGATATTTTTGCTAAGATTGCAGTTTTCTAGAAGTTATTTGATTTTTACTGGGTTTTTATTTATTTATTGGCTTGTTTTGACCCATTGGTCTGTAGATTAGGTAGCTGGTCTTTTGTTTCATGTTTCCTAATATGATATCGATTTTACAAAGAAAAGTTTTTGCGCACATGTGAGTAAATTTGTGGTGTTTGGTATTGGTTTCCCAATATAAAGCTGGAGCTGGTATTTTATGGAAATGTTTTTTTTTATGTCGCTGGAAAGACTGACGACCGTAGCTGGTTTTGGTTGTTAAGCAAGGACCTTATTTGTCCTGACCCGGGAGGTTTTGACTGCCGGATCAACATTTACCGGCCGAACTAAATCTGACATCTAACGGGCAAATTGTTTCCCGGAACTTGAAAACTTGTACGGATTTATGCCTCTGATGCTATGACCATATCTGCGTTTAATTGGTGAATGGATTTCAATTTTTCTTAAATCCACCCCATCTGAATGAAACCAGCAACGAGGGTTAGCCGAGTTTAATGAGTATTTTGTTTCTGGGTAAACTTTTCAATCAAATCAGGAAAATAGTGAAATACCAGGGATGTGCAAATACAATAAGTTAGCGAGCATTTTGCCTCCAAATGGCAAAGGGTTGATTTAGATATTCACACAGATTATGGTGACACTTGCTCTCACTTGATCTCAATTTTGCGTGAGAAATACTAGGAAATAAAACCCAAACCCTTTCCTAAGATGGAAAGAGATGGATTTTTTTTTTATTTTTGTATTTTAATTGAAGGCTCCTCGGCAGAACTAAATTTATAAGATGTCGAAGAGGGACTTTTGGGAACTCAGAGATGAAGTGAAGGCTGGAAGAGGTGAGGTGCTTGTGAGGTCAAATGGTGACTAATAGTTAAGATCAAACGCAGCTCTCTAAGAAAACTGCAATTGCTGTTCACAACTGGTTTCACTTCTTGATGAAATTGTCGACAGGAATTAGACTCTACTCCCTAGCTTGCGATAGGAAGAGGTGTTTGATTCAGGCCAAAGGACCCAGTTTTTTATCAAATGCTTCCCGGGCCATGACCTGTTGAACGATGCTGTAGTCACAATTGTTGAAGTTGAAAGCAATGACATGATAGGTGTCAGAAACAAGTATTTGTGAGGTCAAGATTTAAGTGGTCAATTTTGTAGGCAAAACAGGAAAACCAACTTAGGGTTTGGGAATGCTGGGAAGTGTTCTTTGGCAGATCGGTAGAGTTGAGACGAAAAAAATAGACACAAATGAAGTTGAGAAAAAAAAATAGTCAAAACGAAGTTGAGTCTAGTGGGCATTCTAGCACTCAGATGCCTTAAAAGCTGATACCTGAAGACTGAGAGGGAGACGGGAGGAAAGAAAACTTTGAAAAGAAATTCGAAGGTAACCAAGCATCACAATTGAAAATAGAATCTTTAGTTCTTGTAAGTGTTTGGTAGAAGACTTTGATCCGCAACCAAAAATCTACAGCCTGAAATGAGTAAGGACAAAAGTATGGGTTTCTCTAAGAGTATTTCTAAAGATTACTAAGGAAAGGAAAACTAGTTGACTTTTAGCCGAGAACCTAAAAACTGCAAAACAAAAAATAGATGGTCGCACGATTGAAAAAAAATAACAGAGAGCGGGGCCAGGAACTGTAAAGTGAACTATGCGTAAAAGAATTCCAAACCTCGACCTGGAGAAACTCCTCACTTTGAATGGAGTTAAAACAAATCCAGAATGTTCTGAACCACCGCCTCACAAACTCCTTAGGTGGTCCTAAAAAAACCCTAAACCTTAAAAATCCTAAAAAACCTTAAACCGCAAAAACACTAAAAAATATAAAAACCCATGAATTGATTGATTGATCATACTCCAGGTGTTCACATTAGTGGGGCGACTCTATTAAAAAGCGCGATGGTAAACCATCTGAGTCCATAGGAACAAAATGAAGTAGCATTTCTAAAACTGAAAGAACCACATGAGAAGGGAATAAACAAAAAGGAAAATCAAGGCAAAACCGACGAAAATACGAAAGGATGGCAAGGAAATCGAAATACCCAAAAAAGCAAAACCCAGCAAGCAAAACATCAAAACATCAACACCAACAGAAAGTGTAATTACAACCGATGTGGGCCTTTTTTCGGGTACCTGATAATCAATATATTGGTACGACATATCGTTATCGGTGTTATCGCCAATAAATAACCGATATTTATCGGTTATTATCGGCGATATCACCGATATCGATAACTATCGGCGATAATTGTACGGACCGTACATAAAAATGTACGGCCAGTACACTCAACTGTACGTGTTATTCCCCGGACGTGCAGTGGACCCCCTTTCCCCTGATTTCGGTAAAAAATCGCGATTTTTCCTTGATTATTTCTAAGTTAAGGGGGTTTTACTTGGGTTCCACACTTCCATACCCTTCCTGAATGTCCTTTTGACTGTACCTTTTTTCTTTAATGCCTTTTCAATCCATATACCAAACGATCTGAAATAAGGTCGGGCAAAATAAATGCATAGGTTGAATTTTGGACGATTATGAGCTATTGTCGCAGATTCCGTATACATTATATGGCGTTACATGGCGGTACATGGCGTTATTTATGACATATTCGATATTTCTTGGTCCTATTTCTAGTTCAGCTTAGAGGCATTAACATACAAGTCTCTGATGCCTCAATTTACCAAACATACATAATCAATTAAATGTCATAATGTTAAAAATTGAAATCCCAAATTCTCATTTTTTCACATCTTGCCAAATCACCAATTTCACATTCTAAAAATTGTAAAATTCATAGCTTACCAATTCTTTACCTCCAAAATCTTCAATGTCAAAAGTCAAAACCTTCAAGATTCAATTCTCAAATTCTCAAATTCTCAATGCTTCGTATCTTGCCAAATCACCAATTTCACATTCTGAAAATTTTAAGATTCTTAATTAACCAATTCTCAATCTCTAAAAATCTGCAATGTTAAAATTCTCAAAATTCAATTTTTAAATTACCAATGTTTTCAATTTCCAAACCACCATATTCCAAATCTGCCTTAATCTACCTTAAAATGATTCCATACTTTTGATAATGCTCCTTTCGGAATGGACTTTTTAGCATGTTTGCATTCCTCCTTAATTTTTTGTGAGTTCTCTAATCTTTTACATTTTCAGTCTCTTCTACCTCCTCATCAAAAATTTGTGTCCCATCCTCCTACAGTTTCCTCAGAATGAATAAATTTATAATTTTAGTTTTTTACTATTTTATAAAAGATTAGTATTTCCTCAAATAAGTGCTGCAGAATTTTAAAAATATTGTGGCTGTAAATGGCGGCAGACTGACATATGTGTTCACTGTTCAGACTGCTCTGTTGGTCTGTGCGTTTTTTTTTGAAAAAAAATGATTCTCAAATTTTACAATGTATTTTAAATTTTTCGTTTCGATAGTATACTTTTAGAACTAAAAAGTATTATTTGAAATTTGTCTACGTTTACGTGATGCGCTGTCCGTAATCAATTTCAGTTAAATAGAAACGGAACAGATTGTTATGCGTGGCATGCCACGCTATATAATGAAAATAATGTAATATACTATATTATAAAGTACTATAGTATGTGTACTATATATATTTTAAGTTATCGCCGATATGGATTTTGTTGGTCTCGGACCGATATATCGGAACCTCTCGCGATAAGTTTTCTTGGATCTTTTTTTTTTTTTTTTTGAAAGGTACCATTCTCAGCTTCCGATTGGCTGTTTCAAATTGAAATTCCGACAATTGTGTACGGAGAAAAAATGTTTTAAGTGGCGAAAAAAATTATTAACACTAATAGCGATACACGGTGTACTTTCCAAAGACAGAGTCTCAGTCCCATTCTCATAGTGCAACCATACGTTTTGAACATCATTTTGGAAGAATAAAATTTATATAGAAATCGTGTTGTTGAGGTCGACAAACAACAATATCAATGTTAACATTATCATTCAAAACACGATTTTATCGTTTAAACGTTAAGACATTCAAACACCGGAGCAAAACACTACTTATGGAGTAAATCATTCTACTTTTTTGACCCGAAATCATAAAATAGTGTTTATAATACCATTTAGCTGACTTGTCCACAGTAAGCCACATTTCAAATTTTAATTTAACTATGAAAGAGAGTCAAAGTCATGTAATGCAACAGTATGATAGCGATGGGCGATCGCCAGGGGAGGAGGGGGAAAGGGGGAAATTTTTGTACGATTTTCATTCATTTTTTTCGTACTACAGCCGTACGGACGCCACCTCCCACCAAATGTATCGTGATGGTTTTTGTTGGTTCCGGAGCGATATATCAGGCTCACTAACCACTCGATATTCAATACATGGAATATCTAATATATCGGATAAGAATTGTTTTCGATACAAAACTAATAACTTCCTTTACGATATATCGAACCAAAATATCTATTATCGGTAGGTCATAAAAAAAAAAATATCGGTTGTTGGAAAGAGGCTTCCGATACACAACACTATCAGTTAGTAGTTTAGTACTAAAGTTTGTACGATTCCTGTACGCATTGTACTCTCTGAAGTTTGTCATATTTTGTAAGCATTTGTACGTTAATCTGTACGATTTCTGCATGCATTTTTACTCGCTGGTGCAAAGCGTTAGCGGAGCAAAATTTTGCTATCTTTGCAAATATTGTTTCCACAATTCTATTGGTGAAACTTTTTGTTTGGAAGGAAACGTGCGAACTATTTCCATGAACGAAGGGCTCTCCGCCACAATGGACTTTCGCCCGTATGATTTGGTCGGAGATCCCACAAGTCTGGCAGATTATTTAGGGTTACTAACTTTTTATCGTTGATCTTATAGGGACAGTTATCCGAAATCTGTACCTTAACTGAGAATGATTGCAGTAGCACTTACGACAATGTAGGCTTATAAAATTCTTCTTTAATGTGGAAATCTAGTGTATCGCCACCGAAATAGTAAGCATGGGTCAATTAATGCAAAACCAACTGCAAATATTCTGACATTGGAACAGTAAATGAATGAACTAGTCTCATATGTATTTCATTTTTTTTGTATATTTGAATTTCACAACAATGTAGTCAGCCTAGCCAACCATTTGTCACTCTCGGCTTTCACCGTTTTACATTGTAGCCATATTTTTTCCACAGATACGAAGTCTATGGTATGACTTTTAGATAATAAAGCCTTACAGAATAAAGAAGTCAAAAGACCAAATATTCAGAGAAGTTCCCAATTGAAAAGCATGAATTTATCAACGATGTGCTCATCAAATAACTGACAAACAAGAAATCAAAGAACTCCCCAGTATTACCCTCACGATGCTTATTTCTATATTGTATGAAAATTTACTCTTCCTCTTAACCTCACATAATGCAAAATCTTCAGCTCTGGCTACCTAAAAGATATTTTTCAGCGACACAAACATACTATACCTTGCACGGTCAAGGATAACATATTAGTGTTATTAATTCAAATACAGTTCTGAAGGACCTTTCAAAGCTGATTTTAGACCTTTCAAAAAACTCGCCTCAAATACAACACAACGTGTCCATGAACTAGTATTTGATAAGTATACAACCACCATTTGACCTCCTACCCCAAAGACAGTCCTACAATTCACGGTAGAAACTATGTCTTTCTCAGAGACATGACTGGAATTGGCAGTTTTAGGGCCATTGTTCTTGCTCTCAACTCTTCTACAATTCTTACATTCAATAATTTTGGCTCTAGAAGAACCTAGCATTCATCAAGAACACTCGGGAACAAAACAAAGAGGCAAAAACCCGTCTCAAATGACCAAAACCTGACAAATAAGTTCCAAAATTTTCACTCATTGAAAAAAGAACAGCATGAAACGACATAACACCTCCAAACAAAACAATGGGAGCAGAAAAAAGCAAGGCACACAAAAAGACTAAACAAGAATTGATCTCCTTAAAATCCAAGCTCAAAGTGGGCCCTTTAAAGAAAAAGATTCCTTCTTCACTCCTTCCCTCATCAACCCCAGCTCATTTTAAAATCATTAAAAGACAACCATGAAAAACCAGGAAAGGTCGGGATATCGAACAAAAAAAAAAAAACAAAACAAGAAAAACCATCAACCACAACACAGTAAAATACTTCTACGTTTTTATGGTATATAGAAAAAGAAAGAAAGACGTTTACACCCGAAAGCTGTCCAACAACTAGATGAATAAGAAGCACAGGAACAAAACCAGCATAAGAGGAAAAACAATAATTCGAGCATGATGATTTAAGTCCAGCGATTTTTGGATGCTGACATCAGCAAAATCATTTCCTGAGAAACCAAAACAAAAACCAACTGAAAGCTAGTAGAAGCCAATAAGGAGACAGGCACTGCAAATATCTCTTATAAGCCTGAGCCTTGTTTTCTTCACCTACTAGTCCTACAACTAGTAGAGCAAAAATCCCCATCCCCGTTCCGTCCTCTCCTCTAGTCCCTCTCATAAAATTTCTACCCCTCTCCCTCTCTCTCCCCCTCTCTCTCCCTCTCCCTCTCCCTCTCTCCCTCTCAAACAATCGAGAATGAGTCTAAAAAGTAAAGAAACCATACATTCAGATACATTCAACCATGGTTCAGTCCTCCAAAAAATCTCACCTACTAGGTCACAAAGAAGTAAAAAGCTTCGCAATCTCAAAAGGTTAAACCTAACCCTCCCGCTGTATCTGATCCTTTCTGTTTTGGTTTTTTGTCCTTCGCTCCTTTTTGTTCTGACAGCAATTTCTGCCAAAGACGAGGGATGTTCCCCCATTTTCCTATCCCATCCCTTCCATTCCCTCCCTTGCCTAGCACCTTTACCCTACGATCGTTGCCCTAGACTGAGTCCATATCAGATCTTCTCGTCCTTCTCATCTAAATTTAGAGTCTCAACTACTCTCGAGGTTTGTTAGTCGCACACTACTAGAATAAAACACACACAGACGGTGTAAGTGCGACACAAAGGCACATCTCCATTCCCATCCCATCTCTCTCCTTCTCCCTTCGTTCTCCCACCTTTAAACTCTCTCCCTTCAATATCCCACTACCAGAGAAAATACCTATTTGTCCCCTTCTGTCATTCATATCCTACCAAACTGCCTCAGTGGAAACCCCAACCCTAAAGAGTGCACAGCAAAACCACACCTGTCTCTACTTCTCTTATCCCTTCCCTCCCTTCCCTACCCTGACCGTTCACCTGCCGACGGATACGGCCGGAAACGAGTATCCGGAGCTCGCTGCGTCTGTCTCCCACTCACTCCATACCCTCCTCCGTACCCTCCACTCCCGTTGGTCCCTCCATCTGCCACATTATATGCCCCAGAGGTCACCGCCGCGGCCCCATAATCTCCTCCGGCTGTCGTCCTCCCCCAAGCACTCTGGTCATAAGCTCCACTCCCGTAAATATCACTGTACCCCGAGTATCCTCCAGCGGCCGCCCCTCCACTCCCATATCCTGCCGAGCTCCCGTATCCCGACTGTCTCGCTCCCCCATATCCCGCCGCGGCCGATCCATACCCTCCATCCGCCCCATATCCATATCCTCCACTTGCCCCATATCCTCCTCCTCCTCCTGCTCCGGCTCCTGCTCCAGCAGGACTCCCCTGTCCTCCTGCTGAAACTCCTGCACCCGAGCCCCATCCAGCGGCATTTCCATACTGGCTCCCACCACCTCCACCACTTCCCGCCCCATACCCAGAAACTGCCCCAGATCCATATCCAGCCGCCCCACTGCCCCAAGAGCTTCTACCTGCGCCAGAGCTCCCATATCCAGTTCCTCCTCCAGCACTCCCATAGGCTCCTCCTCCTCCACCTCCTCCTCCTGCGCCATATCCTCCTCCGGCGGCGGCTCCGTAACCACTGCTGTAACTAGAGCCTCCTCCGGAGCCATAACCTGCACCACTCCCATATCCACTGGCTCCATATCCATTGTTAACAGCTGCTCCATATCCCCCATTCCCACCATATCCGGCAGCCGCCGCATATCCTGAGGTTCCGTATCCTCCATAGCCGCGACCTCCAGAGCCCGGGAAACGGCCCTCACCACGTCCGCCATATCCGGGGCTGGTGCTGTAACCTCCATACCCTCCTCCGCCTCCTCCCCTGACTCCAAAACCACCTCGGCCTCCTCCTCCTGTCTGTCCTCCGGCTGAGACATCCTTGGGAACGGCTTTCTTCACCTCGACCATTTTATCGTTCAGCTCATGAAAATGTTTAAGAAGAACATTTTCAACCGCTTCCTCACTGTCAAAAGTGATGAAACCGAAGCCTCGAGGCCGTTGAGTGTTGTGATCGTACATCACGACAACGTCTGTGATGGTCCCAAACTGCTCAAAGTACTTTCGGAAATCCTCCTCTGTGACAGAGGACGCCAAACCGCCCACAAATATTTTTTTCACTCTTGTGGCACTCCCTCCAGTCACTCCTCCTCCAACTCCTCCTCCCCCTCCTCCACGAGAAGCATTCTGTTGCTCGTCTCTAGGAACCGCTTTTTTGGCCTCCACCTGTCAATCATTTCTGAAGCAAGTGAACAAAGTGACCAGAAAGAAAAAAGGCGAAAAAGGAGGGACCACAGAACCATACAGAGTGACTGCTGGCAAACTGCCTGAAATTCAGCAGAGAGGGAATGAGACAGTCCACATTATTTGAGAACAGCAAAGAGTTGCATTGGAAAGAGAAGAGGAAGAGAGATAAAAAGGGGGAGAGAGGGGGAGAGAAAGGGGGAGAGAGAGGGGGAGAGAGAGGGGGAGAGAAAGGGGGAGAGAGGGAGAGAGAGAAAAAGAGAGGGAAAGCGAGAGAGAGAGAGAGGAAGAGAGGGAGAGGGAGGGGGGTGGGGAGGGGGAGGAAGAGGGGGAGGGGGAGGGGGAGGGGGAGGGGGAGGGGGAGGGGGAGGGGGAGGGGGAGGGGGAGGAAGGGGGAGGGGGAGGGGGAGGAAGGGGGAGGGGGAGGGGGAGGGGGAGGAAGGGGGAGGGGGAGAGGGAGGGGGAGGGGGAGGGGAAGGGGGAGGGGGAGAGGGAGGGGGAGGGGGAGGGGAAGGGGGAGGGGGAGGGGGAGGGGGAGGGGGAGAGGGAGGGGGAGGGGGAGGGGGGGGGGAGGGGGAGGGGGGGGGGAGGGGGGGGGCGAGGGGGAGGGCGAGAGGGAGGGCGAGGGGGGGGCGAGCGGGAGGGCGAGAGGGAGGGGGAGGGAGAGAGAGAAAAAGGTAGGGGAGGGAGAGAGGGAGAGGGAAAGGTGAAGAGAGAAAACAGAACAACGATTTCCAGAAACGGCTAGTTGTACCGACATTTAGGGGAGAGAGGGGAGAGAGAGAGAGGAGGGGGGGAGGGAGAGGGGGGGAAGAGAGGGGGAGAGATAAAGAGAGTTACCTGGGCCAGTCGAGCGTAGAGAGGGAGGATAGGGACGAGGAGAGCGGTGGAGAGAATGCCGAGTGGCGCCATCACCAACAGATTGGCATCTGCCTCTCCTTTCACCCCCAAAAAAGCCCAAAAAACCCTAAATACACATTCGGAAAATCTAAAAAAGGGTCCAAAAGCCATCAAAACCATTGGAAAAACCCTAAAAAACAGTTCAAATTCCTTGAAAACTGTTTGAAAACCATGAGAGAGTTCGAGTTCCTCAACTAATATCTTAATTAAAAACTCCCCACTAACATTTTGAGTTCCTCAAAGAAACCGTTCAAAAACCCTCAAAAACTATTTTAAAGAAGTTTCATTAAAATGTTATTACATGTTTTAAATGATTCCAAAACAATTACAGCTATCTGTAGGAAGGTTTGGATTGAACCACACAAATAATGTTTAATTTTGTGAAAGTTTTCAAAAAGGATTCAGCCCATAAAACAAAACAAAAAATGAAAGCTTTACTGAATCACACCAAGACTAGAAAACCCAAAACGAAAACAACTTTTTTCTGAAACTAGTGAAAAGAGAAATGAGAGAAACCTTCTGTATCAGGAATTTATATGCAAAAGAGAGAGAGGGGGGGGGAATAGAGAGAGATAGAGAGAGAGAGAGAACAAGAGAGAGAGCCTGAGAGAAAGATTACGAGGGAGAGAGCACCAGAGATAGAGAGAGAAGGAGAGAGAAAGAGAGAGAGCCAGGGAGAAAGGGAGAGCCAGAGAAAGAGAGAGAGAAAGAAAGAGAGTCAGGGAGCCAGAGGGAGAGTGTCAGAAATAGAGAGAGAGAGAGAGAGAGAAGAGAAAGGGAGGGGTTTTTTTTTCCGATGGAAAATGATTGTTACTGAATGTAATTCTACAAAGTTTTATGATCGATCTAATAACAGAAAAATTAAATTAGAAAGAAAAACTAGTCCTTTCTAGATCTGCTGAAAACATCACACGTGTCAGTTAATAACCTCCAAGCCTTGCGACACACACACATTTGTCCCGTTTAAATTTCCAAACACGTCATTGGATCAAAGAAGTACTGGAATACTTCATATAACCTAACAGACTACTAATTCAACGAATAAACATGCAAATATAAAAATTAAAATCATCCATTCACTCTATGTGTAACCAGGTATCCTCTCTCCCATACATTTTTATTATCCATCCGTACATCCTTTGATCCTTCACCGACTTCTTTTCACAATGCACATACTCCTGCCTCTACTCGCTCTCCCTTCCTACCGTCACTATCTATACCCTCTCTCTCGCAGCCCTCTCCCTTTCTACCTCTCCGCGCCCTCCCTCTCTCCCTACCACATACCTGACGGCCGTCAATTGTGTGCTTTTCTTGGACCACACGATCCGCCACAGATGGATCCGAGAAAATGACAAATCCAAAACCTCTCGCTCGTCCTGTAGCGCGATCCTTCATAATGACAGTCTCTCTCACTTCTCCAAAGGCTCCAAAATGATCTCTCAGTTTCTCTTCTGTTGTTTCCCATGAGATTCCTCCGACAAACAGCTTTCCCTGATCCGAATCCATGCTTCCAAACAAGATACAATCTACTTTTCTTTAGAGAACTTGTACGGAAACAGATCCAGAATGTGACACGTGGACCTCTTCACGGTTTGCAGAGAGGTCCTATTTCCATCGGCTACGTACTGCTACCCCTTCCTAGGCGGGAAGAGGAGAGAGAGAGAGAGAGAGAGAGAGAGGAGACAAGATTTGCGATCAAGAATCCCTGCAGAGGGCAGGAGAACGAAAAGAAATGTTTCGTTTGGAGAAAGTTTTAAGTGAGAGAGGTTTGGCAGCAAAGAATCACCAAGGCTGAAGAGTAACGGTATGGTGGAAAACATTGAATCGGTGTGAAGGGTTCAGGGCGATTTTTTTTTCTAGCGTAAGTGGGCCCCACCTCTGAGGCGGCGAAGCTTTGTGACATGCTCAGACGGCAACGTGGCAGATGGAGAACGAAGGCGGGGAATTGTCGCACGTGCGGTTCTAGTTGCTTCACCGTCGATTAGCTGAAAATGGACGACTGCAATGGTCGATGAGCGGGAAAATAGTGCGAAAATACTCGATCGGACGACGTAGGCGGGTGAATGCATAGGGAGCGCAAGACAAACGAGCGAATGGAAAGGGGTGGCTTGAAGATGCCAAGAGCAGTCATTGGGACTGCTGACACGTGCCGTCTACGAACTTGGCAAAAACGAAATGGTCGCGAGTTCGATCTGTAGAATCGGATCGGTTAACAATCGTGCGTGAGTATCATGTGATTGTGGTTAGCCAAATTCTGGTGGTCTATAGACTCCATGCAACTGTAATTGTTATGCTTGCAAAAACTCTGGTGACGCGTATAACATCCGTAGCGGTATCGGCCGATATGCGATGTTTTTTTCCCAGCCGGGTTCGCTGTGCGATGTATAGAAATTTCCGGTTGTGCCAATGCGATACGACGCGACATGCCCGTTGGCCGTTGCCCAAGTATACTTGCCGAAGACGTTTCCCTAGGAAGTTAAAAAATCGTCCCTCCATGTGAAACCGCTGATATAATTTTTTTTTGTTTTGGCTTAGGCTACAGTAGTTTCGCCTACTACTATAGTTTAGTTCTATTACTTTTTCTTTCAGTACCACTTTGTTCGTTGTTTTTTACCTTCGGTCATGTTTACAGCTTGACGAATTGTTCATCACTTGCCCTTAATTATAGTCCTTTTTTTCCTTTTAATCACACTTCGTACCCGAATGGTTTACCCATTGCGAACAATGAAATAAAATATTTTCTTTTTGTAAGCAATTGAAACTTAGGTATGACTCAAAAGATAGCTGTCTTGCCTTTCAATAGTTACGTCATTAGAAATCAAAAAAGTGAAATTAAACTTTGGTTGCCTAAAAACGCTAAACTCATTAGCCGTCCAAATGTTCAAGGATATCTCCTGAATTCTCCAAGTTCGAAATCTTGCTCATTTATTTTGTCGTTTCCCTAGTCAAAATTAAATACCGTGTCTTAAAATGGTACAGGATAATTAGCGATGGTATTGAATTGCGTGAAACAATGCCCATCGGATCGGATTCGACAGATTGTGGGCGCAGTACTGTTAGATGATGTCGAAGGGTACAATTCGTTAACAATTTTCTTCTTCGAGCGTTTGCCACTCACATTGAATTGCTTGCAGGCGCATTCGCTAGCCGAACACACCATGAAAGAATATGATTTTGAAATTATCCATGGGGTTAGAGAGTTTGAGGGGAACGTCGACGGACTTAAGTGTACTCTTGGCGCCTCCACCATCGACGTCACAGGGATTAAGCATGCTAAGGTATTTTCATTTTGGAGTTGAGATGGTTAGATCCACCACTGAAGAATAACACGGTTGAGGATTTGGGTTCAATAGCAGATGGGTGTGTAGGCCAGGCTATGGTCCAACAGGAGCTAGAGTAGCAAGATACCGTAAGAGCCATCCTGGCACACACAAAATCCATTCAATATTTTATTCCCATTGAAATGTAAAACGCCCAATTAACAGAATTAATAGGAAACAAATCAGAGGCAAACCAAATTTCGCAGATAATTGAACTGTGTGTAAACACTGTGGTCACATCAGTTTCTACAAGAATGTGTGGGCATCCTCCAATTGTTAGATTTCAATTCTTAATTTGCTTGAAAATGAGCATTCGCTCGTGTATGTTCATAAATCGTCTGTATAGACACAACACAATATTTAGACATCAACAGGCAATTTAATTTATATCCGCCAAGGTGCCTTTAACTGCAGTATCACATAGCCAAAATGCTTGTTTTCCAAACGAATACAAGACACTATTTTTGAAACAAAAACCAAGCAAACCGTTGTAAATTTACTTATGTCACACACACTACAGACTGATACACCATTGTGCAAGCCAGCTAAGAACCTACGCCCAAAGAAGCCCATACATAGACATGGAAATAGGGCAGTCTCGATGAAATATATCTGACAAGCAACACAGATTTTTCTTTTGTAAGCAACATAAATCTCCTATTTGTCCATCGAAATTATTTTAAGCAGACCACGAGAGAAGCTCATCACAGACACACCACAAAAAACAATCCATCCTGAAGTTTTAGTAACTTTACATTTTGATTTTTGAAAACATATATCCGCTGGGACATACACCAGCTACAACAACACAACAAAAATACGTATTTGACTTGTTTGCCACTACACTAAATAATCACAACAACTCACTTTTTTTTTAGTAATTACCATCCATAAATGGATGGATAAACCAATTCCCAAACTGATCTCAAAATCGACAGATCAACGATCTGATCTAGTACAAATATATAGGTTTCTACATATACGCAAAATCTACAAATGCAAAATAACAAGAACCACCGTGAATAAATAATCCAGTTGCTAACTTTTTCATCGCATCTTGTCGAGCCGTTACAGTTACCCAATTTCTCCTCATATTGAGACCCATTAGGGACAACTTTCCAGTTTTGGTACTGTCGACTCCTCAAGAATATGTATTTTTATGACAAAAAGTCCATATACAATCAAGAGGTAGGCCATCCCATTGAGAACACTTATTTGATTCAAATGCTACATACTCCTGCATAAGAAAAGTAGACCAATTCCATTTATTAGAATCCAAACAAAGCTTCCATAGAAGAAGCCAGGATTAGCCTTGTACTTCTCTCCATAGATCAGAAATACGAGAAAACGAGTGCAAACGCTATATCTAGTAATCCCGTATTTTAGGACATATTATACTTGGAAAACACATATAATACACATATACTACGGGGTTACCAGATATAGCGTTTGCACACGTTTTCGCACTTTTGATCTATGCTTCTCTCTGCCTCTGTCCTGAAAAAATGTGTTAACAGATATGGCTATTGCAGAAATAATTAGTGTCGTGTGGAAAAGGAACATTCAACACTAATTTAGTGTAATGACACGTGGCAGCTTGTAGTCAATTCCTTTAATTAGCGTAAATTACTCTATGAGTTTCTGGATAAAAGAGGGAACTTTGGTTATTAAGGAGACAGCAAATAACCATGACGACGATAATGATGAAGATAGCGAAGATTGTATGTTGTCCAAAGCAACAACTAAAAAAAACACGCAAAATGTTCTTTAAAAAAAAATGAAGAGGAAGAAAATTTACGATAAACCTGAACAAATGCAAGGGAAAGTTGGAATCTCAAATGATTCCAATAATCCAAGACAAAATAATATTACACTTAAGTTTCATTAAAGAGAGACTCGCTGATTGAACACAAGAAGACCTAACAATCTGATCAGATACAACAAAACTGTCGTCAACAAACTAAAAATAGAAAAAAAAAGAAAGGAGAAGTAGATAAAGCAGGTAGCATAGGTCATAAAACAATTTCACAGACATACTAATCAATGAGCATTTTTGTGAAATAGACGGACCTCAATAGCTGTCCTCTGATTCAATCTCCGGCTTGGTAAGATAGTATTGGAGTGTGTTCACTACCACCTCTCGCATGGACGCATTCAACGGCTCTCCGTGATAACTAACATAAAACTGGTCTTTAACCAGAAACCCCTGCGGAAGCCCGGAATTTGAAGCTCAGAATCAGCTCAAAAAAAATTATTCACTCAGAAACGAATTCCAAAAAAGACTTAAAAAACATTGGAATATTACTGTCCGATAGGAGGGATTACATACCTCTGTGTCAATCTCTGCCGATTCCACCGCAATGCTCAAGTCAACCAATATTTTGACCATGTCCATAATCAAGCCTGGCCGGTCGGCAGTCTCAATAGTGAGTACACTGAGAAGCCCATTTCCCATTTCCCGGCCCAAAGTGTCGATCTCACTATGATCAATATAACTCCATACCTTCACTATTCTCCAAAGCTTGTATGGAGTGAACATTAATGAAAGTAACT
>JBBHKE010002987.1:0-33958 GCA_037447655.1 Zygnema cylindricum | reverse complement strand
GAAACGATTTAGGGTTGAGGGGGGGAGGGAGGAGGAGGGAGGGGAGGGGAAGGGGGAGGAGAAGGGGGAGGAGAAGGGGGATCAAAGGAGGCGATTTAGGGTTTTTCCTCATAAAGATAATTGGGAGGAGAGGGAAGAGAGGGAAGAGAGGGAGGAGAAAGAGGAGAGGGAGGAGGTGAGGAGAAGGGAGGAGAAGGGAATTCAAAGGAGGTAATTTAGGGTTTTGTCTCGTGGAGAACTTAGGAGGGAAGGAGATTCAGGGGGAGAGAGGGAGAGAGGGAGAGAGGGAGAGACCTGGCCGGCCATGAGGATGGCAGCGAGAGCGCGCCAGACATAGCGGGGAGGTTTCCAGGCGAGGATTTTGTCGGGTAGCGGAGGTTGGGCCGGGAGTACCGGGGCGTCATATTGTACGGCCGGCGGGGGGATGTCTGCGGAGGGAGGGAGGGCGGCGGAGGGCGGAGAGAGGGAGACAGGAGAGCGGGATTGAGGGGAGGAGCGAGAGAAAGGGAGACGAAAGGGGCGGAAGAGCGAGGTGCGGGAGGAGGAGAGGGAAGAGAGGAAGGAGGCAGGTAGAGAGCGAGTTGGATTGGGAGGGAGAGGGAGAGGAGAGGGAGAGAGGTGACGTACGCCCCACGTGGGACTACTGGCGAGCATGGCAGAGAGAAGGGGTGGGGAGACGCCACGTGGCGGGAGAGGCGTGGAAAGGCCTAAACATGCCAGCTGGAGGAGAGACGCACGTGCGAGACCAGAAGCGTAGATTATGTCACGTCATGTCGCCTCATGTCATGTCGCTGCTGCAGACGCGTAGGGGCTACGGAGGTTCATAGAGCATGGTACGGCCGTACGACGATGTTCTTTTTTCCTTATTTTGCGGATAATGTTACGGCCGTTGGATTGGTACACTGTATCTGTTCGATTGTCGTACCCTCGAATGAATTTTTTATAATGTAACTGTAATGTACGAAATTTTCAGTGCGGTTCTCGTGGCTGGCTTCAGTACAGACTACGTTTCTTACGAGTTCGCCCGGGGTATACTGTACCGTCTGTCGAAATCCGTTCCCGCGCGGAACATTGAGGGACATTTGTTTTTTCCAGTGAGAGGGGATCGAATCAAATCTTTCCGCCGCTAGATTCCAAATATGAGACCGTGTAACAGTTTTGTCTTTTGCAGTTCCACTTGGCTTTGGCGCGCGTGGTCGGCTGCGCGCTTTGAACTTTGAAGGCCAACGCAGTCCGTACACGCGACGACGCACAATCGCGCTATAATGTTCACCTGTGTCCACGAGAACATTACACCGCGAATCGCTATTAGCGTCCAAGGTTTTTTTCGCCACTTAAAACATCTTTTCTCCGTACACACTTGTTGGATTTTCAATTTGAGACCGCCAATCGAAAGCTGAGAATGATACCTTTCAATCGCAACCGTCAGATCCACAATCCGACAAGTGTGTACGGATAAAAGATGTTTTAAGTGGCGAAAAATTCCTTGACGCTAATAACGATTCACGGTGTAGCTTTCGCACTTGTATTCGAGCACACTAGGTAATGAAGCGTTTACTATTGTCTTCGATGCATGTGGAGTAGCCCTGACGAGAAACTGGCCAGAGTGAAGTATAGCACGTACTGTACGGAACCAATAGTTTTGAGGTTTGATCTGGTTATCCCCGTTTTGTCGTCTGGACAGCCCAATCCCTGAATGCATATGTACGGAATTATGATTGTTGCCGTTAGATTTTGATTGCGCCAATTTACAGAGAATCTGCAATACGTGTCAGAAGACTGGCAGTCAGCGGGAGCATTGAAGCCTTACGAATGAGTGACGTCACTCTATGCTAGCCAAGTACAGAGTACAGTACAGTACTGTACTTCTCTCCAGTCTCCACGCGTGCGAAGCTCTCGCACGAAGCTAAAGTTTTTTTGGTAAATCTGTCACCGCCATTAGTGTTATTTATCTGTACTTTCCTGTGTCTTCTGGCGGCTAGATACGAGTCGGTGGAATTGTAAATTGACTAAATTCCTTCGGAGCTAACCGTTGGGAATGAAGCGCACATGGGGAGTACGAGGCAGTTTTCCAAGCCCTTATATCCAGGGGGGGTTGAGAGATTTTTCGTCGTTACTCGAGTTCGGTAGTTTCATTAATCCTAGATCGTAAAAATCGTGATTTGCCGATTTATCCGGTGTGGTGTAACCGTCACGCTAGAGATAAAATCGGGGCTGCTCAAAACAGTTTCTTTGCAGCCCTGAATCCGGCAAGTCTGGTCGTAAGTGAGCTAAATTTAACTTTTGTGGACCAATAGAATTACTCCAAGTTTTCCATTGGTTGAAAACGTAAAGTACAGCGCCACAATCTGGTCAAAATGCAGATCGCATTTTCAAAGAAAAAGGTACAGCTGTCGTCGTACTTTATCCTTACTTTCTGTAACCGACTTGACGTGGCAAGGCGTGGCGACTTCCTCATTCTTTCTGTTTTGTCTTTGCTCTTGTTCACTATTGTCTCTTCCTTCTCTGTGTTTATCTTTCTCACTATTGCACGATTCACACTAGAAACGGATGGTGAATGAGATGAAGAAACGAATGTCCTTTTTTTTGTTTGGACGTGAATTTCCCTTGACGTCATCTCACGTCAACAAAAACGTCGCGATGTGATTCATGTTGCCGTACGATTAGGTGCCGAATGACTCAAAATCGTCCGTACCAAGCCATCGTTTTTCACCCGTACAACGACATGTAATTTTTCCAAGATGACCGATGGAGACCCCCAAACGAAAAGGGACGCGTCAAAAAAAAAAAAAAAACAAACAAACCTCACCCGAAAAGAAAAGTGGCGACAAAAACAAGCAGCCTGCATAGTCATATTTGAACCATACTTTTACTTCTCCCTCTCTCCCTCCCTCTCGCACTCCCTCTCCCCTAAATTTGCCCTCTATTTTCCCCTATTCCTCTCCCAAAATTGACATCCTCCCTCTCCCTCTTCCCGAAATCGGCATTTTTCCTCTCCTTCACCCTCTCCCTCTCCTCCCTCTCCCACTCCCTCTCCCCTAAATCTGCCCTCTTTTTTCCCTCTTCCTCCCCCTCTCCCTAAATGGACATCCTCCCTCTCCCTCTCCCCTAAATCGACACTCTCCATCTCTCCCTCCCTCTCTCTGGACCCGGCCTTCTCGCAAGCCGACAAAATCCGGGAAGCTGAGGCGTCTCCGGGCATTGTCGTCCGGCACATGGAACAATATGTCCGTAGTACCATTTGTACCGGCCGTACGGAACACTGAGCTGTACGGCCAAATTGAAGAATGGAAACCAACTCGGGAATGGTGGAAGGTGGCGGCGAACGTTCTCCTAGGGAGGCAGGTGAGAATAAAGTTTTAACTGTTTTTAGGGTTTTTAGGGTTGCGGACGTTTACGATTTTCTTTAGAGTTTCTGTTTGTTAGTTGGCGTCCATACTCTTATTTAGGCATTCTATGGACATTTTTTGTTTCTGTCTGGCTGCCTTTTTGTGTGTTTTTGTTGAACCTTTCTGAAGGTATTGCTCCTGTATCTCATTATTTCTGAGATATTTGGAGTTATTTTCTTTGGTCTTTGGTCTCAAAAAATCTTTCAGGCTGTTTCCTTTCCCTTTGTCTGTGGATACCTTGTTCATCTGTTTGTTTCTCAGCAAGTTGCCTCTCAGACCTTATCCACTTTTTTTCCTGTCTTTAATGTTTTCCAATGAAGATCGCAGACTGGTTTTTTTGGATTTTTTTTTTTTTTTTAAAGTACCAATGACTACCGTGTGTTCTGATTGTAGTGTACCGCGAATAGTGTGGCAGACAGCCTACGAACAGGTCTGGTGGCTTTTATGTTGGGTTAGCGAATATTTATTAACTACAAAACATGAGCTGGTTGGAAAACATCTACTTTGGAAATTAAGGCCAGCATTAGTGTTATATTCAGTTTTGGATACAGAAACAGCAGATTTTGAGTTCAAAATTGGAGTTTTTTTCCAGTTTTGAACCCTAAAATTGGAGCACTGTTCAGGTACATCTGTATCTAGAGTTCACAATGGTGCTTCTTCTTCAGCTTTGGATATGGAAACTGGAGCTTTTCAATGGTTGTTTTCTGTAATTTAGGGTTGAAAAATGGAGATCTTATATATTTGATGGATATTTTGAACCCTAAAACTGGAGTTCTCTCCAGTTACAGGATTCAAAACTAGATTTCTTTCAAATCTTGAACACTGTCTCCGGTGTTAAAAAATGGAAACATTTTCAGTTTTTTATACATAAACTGGATTTTTTTCCAGTTTTGACCCTTGGATCCAGAGTTCAAAACTGGAAATTTTGAAAATACACACGGGAACTCCTCACATAACATATTTACAAACATAATTCATAAAAGAAAAATGTATTTCATACCGGAAGGGAAGAGTTGTACTTTAGCGAGGGAGCCCAGGAGAACGGGGGGCGGAAGGGAAAAGGGGGACGTATTTAGTAAATTTGAAAATTTGCAGGTTTGTTTTCGCGCCTTTGTTTGATGACGTCAAAGCATGTGACGTGTCACAGGACACCTTCAATCGGGAGTAGCGTGCCAAAATTTCGGTGTAAACAACACCCATTTTCCGATGAGTTCTCGGAAAATCATCGGAATGGGCAAAAAGTTACAAATGTTCCGATGGGAACAGGCTATCAGATGGGAATCATGGGAATCAGATGGGAGATGGGAGACGTTGGAGGTGACCTGCAGGAGGTAAGAAGTGGGGAGGACGTTTCGTTATAATTTCAAAAAAGTTTAAAGCTTACATTTTTTTACGTTATATTTTAGATGATTGTTTCGTCAAAATTACAAAAATGTTTTAACTTTACATTTTTTACGTTCGATTCTAGTTGATTTTGATTGGCTATTCGTTTCTGGGTCATCATTAAAAAAAAAAAGTTATAGTACGGATCATTCATTCGGGATACGACTTCATTTTTCTTCTAAATCGGAAATCTGCATTCCGAAAAGGGTTTCCGGAAAAGAAAATGACTTACCACAGTTGTCAAAATTTGACGCACTCGACCGTACGTTTTGTGTGTCGCTACGCTCCAAAAAGTATATTTTGTCTGTTGCTACGCTCCAAAAAGGTTGACAGCAGAGCGGTCGAGCTGTTTGGCGCCTCTGTATTTTGTTTTTTTGCGAAATGAATGGTACGGGAGCATTCGTTTCTTCATCTCATTCACCATCCGTTTCTAGTGTGAATCGTGCATATGACGTCTCACTCTCAATTGTCTTATTCGTTTCAGAAATTTTTGATACTGATGTCACGGTACGAAATCCTTCGTATGTAGAAGAAGATTGTTTGTATGTGTGACGAATAAAGCTTTGAATTCGCGACTCAAAATATTGAAAGGACGCAGACGAGAACAATACGAAGTCGGAATTGGCCCGACATTGTGAATTACAAAGTCCGGAAAAATTGGCCGTACAAAATTGGCCGTACAAATGACGACGTGTCGCAGAATTGGTCCACGTGGGACGAGAGCCATAGGCCAATACCATCCATGGCCGCGCCTGTCTGTTTTGTGTATCCTTCTCGGGGCGTTATGTCACACAGGTGAATGTCGCTATGCCTCTAAGATTATAATGTTCAACAAATCAAAATTGCATCTCCAATGCACCACCTTATTAGTGTGGAACATGAATGATTTATAACACATGAAAGCTGTTTTGTTTAGCCTCCAATGACCCACATTTGATTGCTTTTTTGGGAGGATGTTGCAATGTGTGATTTCTATTGTTTATTTTTATTTTATTTTATTTTTCTCATGTCATGTCGCATTATTTTCTTTGGATGCCCAACCCTTGATAGAGTATTTTCTTTTTGCTATTACTCCTTCTATGAACTAGAAAATTCCTGGATCTTTTCTGCAGTTGCACAAATACCCTTTGTTTGATTATTGCTACAATAATTATTGCTGGAAACTGTAAAATGTTGGGCCTCCAATGATCAACATCCATATGTTTTCATCACGATCTCAAATAATTCTCATTCAACAAACCACTGAAGAAGATATTAAACTGTCCATATACATATTATATTTACAAAGATACTAAAAATGACGTCCGATCTCACTAACCAACGAACATTGTAAACTCTACCGCAATCGTATGGCTCTCGAGACATGTGCGTGTAAGAACTGAGGAATGCAGTTAAGGGTCATAATATAGTGTTCAATTAGTGAGATAACAATAGTTGGATTGTTCAAATTAGAGGAAAATCTAACATCCTTTGTCCAAACTTAATTCAATTGAACCGCGAGAAGTGGGTAGCACACTTCTATGAAGAAAAGTGTCACCTTTCAAAGCCCAAAAATGCACTCTCTCTGATGTCCTC
Source organism: Zygnema cylindricum (assembly GCA_037447655.1). Taxonomy (NCBI): domain Eukaryota; kingdom Viridiplantae; phylum Streptophyta; class Zygnematophyceae; order Zygnematales; family Zygnemataceae; genus Zygnema; species Zygnema cylindricum. The sequence continues at coordinate 27,611 of JBBHKE010002987.1, read as the reverse complement.
ACAATGTTCAAGTCTTAACTTTCATAGGCTGGTATATGTGACCCCCCACAGTCGATAAACTGATAATCTAAGTCTAAAGCACAGTCCAAATTTCTAATTAAATTTAAAAAGTATCGCGCGCTTCACAGGTTTCATATTACAGTGCCCCTGGCTGATGCTCTTTTTCTTTTGTCTTGTTGTCTTTTGTCCTGCAGGCCAGACTGTTTCTGGGATGAGACCTGGCGCAATCCCGACTAACGAATCAGTTCAATTGCTTGAAAAGGAGACAGGCCGGGTGGATGATCTAGGACCGCGACACCTGGCAGAGACCCGCGTGGGCGAATCAGGTCAGATGAGACGAAGGTTAGAATGACAATGGTTTGGAATATTCTTCGGAGAAGTCAAGTCTGGTGGCAGTAGTGCCGCACAGTTGGAAGTCATGAATTGAAGTGGGTGCCGTACTTTTTAAAGAACATTCAATAATGCCATTCTGTGTACAGGGGTTGAGTGTGGATGCTGGAGCTTTATGCAAAATTTTGGTCTAAATTGTAAAAAATGCGTGCTTCAGTTCACTCAAATTAATGTGACTTTCTTGCTCATCTCAGCTTTTTCTGTGCAATTTAATATCCAGATAATTAAAACAGGCACGGGCTTAAGTGTAGAAGCTTCTTACTCCATTAGAAGTTCTCAGGCTCCCTTGTGCTCTCCCTCGACTTTTTTCTTTCCTCAGGTTGTAAAAATGCCACTATCGGCGATCTGGAAGATGTGTCAAGATTTTATCCGCAGCCAAGCCATCTGAAATATTTTCGGGTATTTATTCAACTCTCAATTCACTCTCTCCCCTCCTACTCCTCTCATTCCCTTTTTGCCACTCTCCTTTCCATCTCTCCCTTGGTCCCTCCATATCCTTCTTTTTCTTCCTCCTTCCCTCTGCTCAAAGACACTTTGGCCCGGTTGACATCTGGCCTAACCGACATACTTCTCCGTTTACAGGTTAGCATCAGCAATCCCAACGATGTTCCGATTCGATATCTGCTTCTCCTGACCCCAAAACCAATGCAGTACCTTCTTACTCCGAGTATTCGACTATTTAACGCCATCAAACTTCCCACAGCAAACTATCATGTGTTTTTGTATAGGGTAAGTTCTCGTTTTTGTCAACGGGTCCATTTTCTTTAATTCACATGACAGAACTTTCTCTATTGTTCTAAGCAGAAGACTTACTCTTTAAATTCACCTCTTGTTGCAGGTAAAACCGTGGAACCAAGCCGTTGCACTTATGGAACGGCAAAAAATGGACATCTATTTCGCGTATGAGGAGGTTAAGTCTCCTTGGTCAATGAAAGTGTATGCTAACTACTGTGCCTAGATGACTTTTTTTGTAAATTGTACATTTATTCTTTCGAAATAATCTGAGCCTTCTTGTACAGTAACGCCGATTTCAATAACAAATGGTTAACAATGTTGCAAAAGTGGCATTCGTGTATTTTAGAATGAAGATAGGTGTCCAAAATTTCGAAATTGATGGTTGAAAATTTTGGACGACATAATAAACTGATTGTAAGACTAGAAGATTTAGAACACATTCCAGTCATGGTTTCACTTTTCATGCAGATTGCGGTCTCATTCAGTGCAGGGAAATTGAGTGCGAAAAATTCAGAGTTGAGATAAGCCCGAACGCGAACATATACCGTTGATCAGTGAATATTTTGGACAATGAATTCATGAAGGATGTTAATTTGTATAGACATTTAACGTTTGGATTTTGGAAAACCAGAACAGGCAACGGATGTTGAACATCTGACGGTGATTATGTGTTTTCAGCACTGGACCATGAACACTGAAAACTTTTAAAAATAAAATCTTTTAACCTTGGTGATTATGGCTACCAAACATTTGATTTTAGATATCAAACTATGAGCATTGGACATTGGGCTATTGTATATGATTATGAATGTTGAACGTGGAGCACTAAACAATGGACAGCGGGCATTGAACATTTATTGCGATTATGAATACTGAAAATTAAGCGACGGACAATCACTATTCATTCATTCTTGACCATTGAATATTGGACATGAAACATTTGATTCAGTGCATTTGGCCCCATAAGCTTGGTTTGGCTTTGTTGGCTAAAGGAAGTGTAGAAGAGGATGCCATACTTGGAGGAGGTGTAGAAAAGACGACAAGCGGAAGAAAAATGTCCACGAAGAAACAAGTCGAAGGAAGAGATTGTGTTTCGGTTTTCAGAGTGTTTTTTTTCTGAAGGAAAAGACTAAACATATACAATTGCGTAGAAGTCATTTTTGGGGGATGTATAATTTGTGGATCTTCATTAGGTCAGTTCATGAAATGAGCTATCAGGTACAAATAGATGAAACTGAAGCTCGGACCGAAAACTCGCAGGGACGATTAAAAATAGAATCATCTCAGATCAAGTCTCGTCCGGGAGAAAAATTGATCAAAAGGACCAGAGACCTAAAAGTCTTCTTAAAACCAGCTACTAATACTCCTGCTTGTACTGATATTCCTATACCTATGAATATTTAACTCCTACTATGTATGATTTGCTAATACAGTGAGTAAAAGAACAAACCAATAAGGTAAAAGATGAATCTATAAATGGAAAAATGAATCAATGAATGAAAAAAAAAAATCAATGAGCGTTTGGTAATCTTGGCGACTTGATATTTTCTCACGGAGTTGATAATCAGTACACCATTATTAATTTATTATTATTTATTTATATTATTATTTTGAATAAATTTGAATTCGACGACACAAAAAGTTTCTCCGGAGGCCGGAGAAGTAAAAACGTGATTGCCGTAAAAAACCGTTATTACACACGCTTTTCTTCAAACTTTTACTCTCAAACGTACAAATTGACGTGATACAAAACATTTTCGGAAAACAAATGCCTTCACGGTTTTGATACTTGTAAATTTATTTGTAAAAAAACGATTTTTGTTTCTATTAGTCCACAGACTTTGGCGCGTACTTGTTACTTTGAATAAAGGTATCATATTATAGCCACGTCATTGGCCGCGTACATTTTCAATCATTGAAAATTTGAAATCCTTGCTTTTTGAATAGAACTGAGGTCAGTTTAGAAAATCCGGCAGAATTGAACGGGGCAACTGAGAGCAGAGCCAATGAAGATTCACCTTTCGAAGTCAAAGTCGTATTTTATGTACTCATTAGAAAAACTTTAGTATTTAATGTACGGTACGCAAACTTTGCGTTCTATCGTATTTATGTTGACCGATTGGATTCATGTAGACTGTGTGCACACCGTACAGTAGAAGGAAATTTCCATAGTTCTAAAGTAGGTGAGAGTAGGCCCATACAATATGCCTATTGTACGCAAAACATACAATATGACCTTAAGACCCATATTGTATTGGTCACAAAATGAAAAAGAAAAGTAATAGAGTTTAGTTGCACATCGTTCGATAGAGAATTAAACGTCATCAGACGGTCGCTGATCAAAGTAGCGATCAAATTAGCGATCTAAGAAGATCACATGAAAAACCCATAACACAACTTGTGCCTACCAAAGGCCTACCATAAAACGCCTACTTTTGAACTATGGAAATTTCTTTGATAATTTTATTTTTTTTGAAACCGCACTAAAATTCCGTTTATTGTGCGAACTTCTTTACGAAATTTTGCAAGTTTTAGAATATAAGCTTGACCAAGGAAATGATGAATACGTGACGTGACGTGCTGCTTCGTCGTTCTGTCACATGAGCAGTTCCTGTCGCCATGTCTTTTTTCCCAGCTCCCTGCATCCTCCACGTGGCAGCAACTCGTTTGGACCTCTGCGATGCACGCCGCATGTCCTACATGGGGCACACGTGTCTCACTGCCCTCTCCTCCGCCCTCCTCCTCCAATCACACCTCTCCTGCCTCACTTTTCTTACCTCCACCTTACATTTTTCCCCGCCCTCTGTCTCTCTCATGCTCATTCTCATCTCCCTCTTGTCCTTCTCTATGGACCCGGCCTTCTCGCAAGCCGACAAAATCCGGGAAGCTGAGGCGTCTCCGGGCATTGTCGTCCGGCACATGGAACAATATGTCCGTAGTACCATTTGTACCGGCCGTACGGAACACTGAGCTGTACGGCCAAATTGAAGAATGGAAACCAACTCGGGAATGGTGGAAGGTGGCGGCGAACGTTCTCCTAGGGAGACAGGTGAGAATAAAATTTTAACTGTTTTAGGGTTTTTAGGGTTGCGGACGTTTACGATTTTCTTTAGAGTTTCTGTTTGTTAGTTGGCGTCCATACTCTTATTTAGGCATTCTGTGGACATTTTTTGTTTCTGTCTGGCTGCCTTTTTGTGTGTTTTTGTTGAACCTTTCTGAAGGTATTGCTCCTGTATCTCATTATTTCTGAGATATTTGGAGTTATTTTCTTTGGTCTTTGGTCTCAAAAAATCTTTCAGGTTGTTTCCTTCCCCTTTGTCTGTGGATACCTTGTTCATCTGTTTGTTTCTCAGCAAGTTGCCTCTCAGACCTTATCCACTTTTTTTCCTGTCTTTAATGTTTTCCAATGTTACTTGTAATGGAAGATCGCAGACTGGTTTTTTTGGATTTTTTTTTTTGTTTTTTTAGTACCAATGACTACCGTGTGTTCTGAACTGTAGTGTACCGCGAATAGTGTGGCAGACAGCCTACGAACAGGTCTGGTGGCTTTTATGTTGGGTTAGCGAATATTTATTAACTACAAAACATGAGCTGGTTGGAAAACATCTACTTTGGAAATTAAGGCCAGCATTAGTGTGGATTAGGCTCGGTACAACGTCCGTTGTTATTATAGTCAGTGAATGATTAGCGTTAACACTTTATTGCAATTAACACACTTAATTTTTATTTGCCACTTGGCTTGTCTTGGACCACGGCGAATATAGAGTTATTAAAGCTAATTTATGATTTTGGGTGAAAAAAGGTTCACTCAATTTAGAGGTGATTAACTCTAATGGAGATGTGGTACATATATGACCGTGCTATTCACACTAATTGCATTATTGTCAACTATATCGAAACGGTGAATAATTGCAAACAAAAATATCAACATTTTCTATTAGTTCGAAGCAATGAGAAATTGATGTCTGTTGTGAGGTAGATTGGGGAACCGCTTTCATTCTACTTCTCACATTTTTGCTAAAAGCGTTTTTTATGTGAGGCGTTGTAACTCCTGAAGTAAAATTTAACAAGATGTTTAGTCGCTCAACCAATGGAATCAGCAGTTTTCTTTTCTGCGTTCTTTGAAGTTTTCTATTCAAAAATTGCAATATAAAATATCTGTAGTTTCTTGTGATTTCAATTAACTAAAAGCTGTACCTTTGCACCATTTTTGATATCCATCTTTCCTCAGTAATTCATCATGTTTGTTAGTATTCTTTTAGCTATTTGAATACTCATTTTCATGTTCCAATCCTTTAAATCTGCGGTTGACTTCATTGTTTTTTGTCAATTCCAGAATGCCATAAGTCAAAGCTCCTCCTTTCTCCTCCACCACCTCCTCCAAAACGTTTCTCACATCCAATCAGAAGAACACGAGTCCTCTGTTTTAGAAAACGAGAAAGACCAACCCCCTCACTCCACAGATGAGCTTGACTCCACTGAAGCCCTACCTCCCCTTCCAAACCCCAGTCCAAGCGAAACCAGCTCCTCTCCCTCCTCGTTGGTAAACTCTCTCCTTCATCTTCGTCGATTTGAGCGAAGACTTCCATTAGGAGGAGGAGAGGGAGAGCTTTTGGTTCGAGCTCTATGTGCCCAGAATTTGGAAGGCACTGTTGACCTGCTTACCGACTCGTTTGCTGAATTGTTTGGCTTGACATTTCGACCTCTCCTCCGGCTGCAGGTGCCTTTCCTCTCTCCATCTTTCCATCAACCCCCCCCTCTCTCTCTATCTCCCTCTCTTTTCTCTCTCGCTGTCATTTTCTTTCTCTCTTCCTCTCTCTCTCTCTGTATAAATATATATATATATGTGTGTTTTTTTAACTATTCTTGTGGGGTTGCATGCAGTGCAGGTGAAATTGTACCTCCAACAACGTCTTTTGCTATTACCTCATGCTGTCACATTGATTGCCCTTTACCACGCTTCTGAGGAAATCGAATCTAGTGTGGCAACCAACGATAGTGATTCCACAAAAAATAGTGAATCTGTGGTTGGGAGGAAACAACCAGAAGTAGTAGCAACGGTGGAACTTTCGTTTTCGGAAGCGGCTCAACCTTCATTTCCCACTCTTAATCCTCCCAAAGGAGCTGCTTACCTTTGCAATATGGCGGTTCTCCACTCATGTCGCGGGTGAGAACATCAAAATATTTGTTAGTGTGGTCACATGTTGTTCATTTCTTTGTCACATGCAAGCCTTGCTGTCTGCAATTGTTGCAGGTTGACACCAAAAACAATGATGAGAATGTTAACTGGAATTCATTCAAGTTGGTCAATAAAAGTGATTTGGTCCAAGGCAAAATGCTTAAAGTTTACACCACTTTCTCACCTTCTTCTCCAGGATTTTTTCGGTTGTTTTTGTATGTCATATGTGACGGGGTCATCCCTTATTGGGACTCACACTTCGCGAAATAAAGAGCGTTATAGTGCTTCAAATGTTTAGAATTTTCAAAGATGAATGCTGAAAACGCTAGTATATGATAAAATTTCCGGATTTGATTGGGTCGTGAAGTTGGAGTCTGAATTGCGATCACAAACTTAAAAATTCATATATCATCTTTCGAATGTTGTTTACACGAACACTATGTGAGATTGAGCTTATTGGTTTTCTAAATGTACATCTCATAGATTAACTTGTCTTAAAAGAAATCTGCAAAACATTGCGTCAAGAAGCTCACCTTGTGACCCATGATCCACACTAACTCTAATTCATGCTCCTTTTATTTTTGGCGATTTATCTGATAAAACCCTCCTAAGAAAAGAAGTTTTACTCCACCTCACAGGCCGCCTTTGAGAGGATTCCATCGATGCTTTACCTTAGTTAATCCTTTTAACTTATACTTAGTTTCTTAGAAGAAAATTTTGAACAGTATTCGTTTTGTACGATCACATTTTTGGACATAGGTTAGATCTGACTTCCTCCTTCCCTCCCTCCCTAACAGTTTGTCATATTGAACGATGTTTGCAGGCGAGGCATTGGTAGAGTTTTACTGCAAGCGGCCGAAGATCTGACGGTCGAGATGGGCCATAGTGAATTGTACCTTCACTGTCGCCTGTGTGACACTGTACCGCAGAGACTGTACCGCCGGGCCGGGTTCGAGGCAGTTGCGACGGACAACCTCCTCTCTCTTGTACTTTTCTTGCAACGAAGAAGGCATCTCATGCGGAAGATATTGCAAGAGAGGCAACCTAGTTTGGCGTGATAGTCCATTATCTTAAACTAGGATGTACTGATTAAAGTAGTTTGTAGAGGTAAGATGATGGTTTTTGGTGTTTTTTAGGTGATTTACTGTATGGTGCCAAATAGTCAAGTCTACACTTTTGTGCTCGTGTTGAATTTGCATTTTATTGCGGAGTCTGTTTGAATATATGGAGTTTCCATTGAGTTTTGTTCTGACAATAGCTATCGGGAGGATGATTTCTGGTAGGGATGCCTTTCCAAGTGTCCTATTCTTTTAGTTTTGAAATTGGTACTGGAGAGACGAAAAAGTTATTGTGTGAACAACAGGCAAGGTTTATTATCAGTATGATGTGCTCAAAATTTTTGCGGTCTAGCACTCCTGACGACATAATTAAAATGAACCAGAGGCAAGATTGTCATACATCAGAAGTTGTTGAGAACAGGATTTTATTTATTTTTTTCCACAGCTTCTTTTGGTAGTTTTTCTCTTAGCTTTGGTTCAATTCAGCGGTACAAGTACTTGAGTAATTAGTTTACATTGTAATGGTTGGAAACCGTCCTAAAATATTTAGTATTCAAAGCTCTGTCAATTTCAATGGGATCGTTAAAGTTTACTGTTTATGGCAAAAATTGAGAAAGTATTTCCTGCTCAGTAGGACTTCAATTAATTCTGGTAAGGTTGCATTTGGCCTTCGTCTTGTTGCCTGTGGAAAGTATCTCATCAAATCATTGACATAAAAACTGATGCAAACCGATATAAATGTTATGTATGAAGTGTTTTATATTGGATTCAGTGCAATAGTTGTCGTATAGTTTCCTTTTCCAGGTGTTCCGCTCGTAGTTTTGGTACTGCCGAGGAGGAACGGAAATTTGTGTGAATAATAGGCTTGTAGATCATGAGTTTAATCTGCTCCAAGTTCCAAGAAAGAACCCGATGCAAAATGGTGAAATATCGGAATGTCGGCATCTTTAATTTTTTTCCTCGTTAGGCTACATAGGTTCTCATCTTTGGAGCGTTTTGCATGTCGAAAGATCAGCAGACGATGTGTGAGGAACAATGAGCATCGGCTATTCCTAGACGAGGCAGCGATGCGATATGCCGTTGTTAACAAGACGATGTGCAATGTGATACGATGCGATATATTGTCAAACTGCGAGGTAGATTTATGCCAGTTCCGGGTGGCATTAGGATGTCAAACAAGGATGACTTTTTCATTCATGTATTAGTTGCATCTAAAGAGCAAGAGCACCTACAGTTGAGGCTTTACAGAAACGCCGCAGAGCACAGCATGGGGAATCCTAGTCGTGACATCATTTACCACGTCAAGGGCTCCACATCGGCCATCGGATGCATTGGACCAATGAGCATTATCCGTCGGCTCAATGTGACGTGACGCATATCACTAGGTCTCCATCATAGTTCAGAACTCCGATAGTATTGTATAGTGTTGTGCATTGGTAAATCTCATACAGCAATATTTCCGATTACCTCTTTGTCGGTTCATCGAAGGGCCCTATATATCACTAAGGGATCAACTAATTTGTTATTGCCGATATATTGGTGCGGGGGGGGGGGTGGGGGTGGCAGGGAGTTTTCTGGCTGGGGGTTATCACAATTTGGTATATACTTTGTAAAAAAAAAGTACGGAACTACAGTACAGACTCAGTACACAGTTATCGCGCTAATTTTTTATCGGCATATCGGGCCAATATATATGCTAAACATCGCAATAATTTCCTTGCCCTATTAAAACGATAAATTGATCATTGGTAGGTCAAAATAAGATACATGTCAGTTATTATTATTACCCGTCACTTTTTTGTATTTTCGTTGCTTTTGCCTTGCTTATCCTTTTTGTTTTATTCCCCCACCTGTAGTTAAACAGTTTTAGCATTGCTTCCTCCTTTTGTTCCCATGGACTCAATGGTTTACCATGCGCTTTTTAATCAATTCAGCTAAATTATTTAGTAAGAGGCTACCGATGCACAACACTGGTATTGTAAACTAAAATTCAAATCTTTATTTTGGTTCACAATAGTTCAGTACAAAACGAGGTTTTTTTATGATCAATATTAGAGGGAGATACAACTGCCCGCATCGGCGGATACCAATTTGCGGTGACGATACATCTGCGTGACTGTCGGTTATTTCCCGTTCCGACGGAAATCAATCATATCTATGCTACAGTTCAGACACTCGATGCAACAGGTGACGCTCAACCAGTTCAACTATCTGACGGCATCACTAAAATATGATAACTAATCATCACCTTCGTACTTTCGAACGTTTGTACGTTCCCTTTTTTTATTGTTCTAAAACTGTGCGATCGTACAATATCACTTAGACTGTACATTTCGGTTTATGGTCTACATCTACGTTTTATGTATGGAATGTCTGCAGTAATATATCGGCAGGTATGGCAATGTATGAACAGGCTCCAAATCTGTCAATGACTATGACAAACTTTAGCTTACATCATTAAGGATGATGTTTCATCAATATAATTGCTTGAGACTCCGGGCTTAATGTCATGTTTAAATACCATTTATTAATTTTACCTTAAAAACCATTTACTTGGCAATTTCTTTATTTTGTAAAGTGACTTGTAATTTACTCCTAATAATGCAATCCGTTTCCTGTTTCTGTATCAAGAGTCTTATTCAATTTCCCCCCTCCTAAAACAACAAAGAAAACAAATCTAGACAGTAGTCAAACCATTAAATTTTCAACGAACAGCTCAGGTAGTGTGATATCATCAAAACCTAACCTGAAACACATGCGGAGTTAAGGTACAATAATACTGTACTAATATGTCCCACACCCTTTACTAAAAACTATTATTCCCCGGAATCCTTCTTACTTGAAGACGATATAAGCATTTTGTTCTACCGCGACATTTTTGAAAAAACAGAGACGATGTACAACATTAAAAGTGACACAGTTTCAGTGACTCGATCATATGTCTTTCTCCCCATCTCTTCATCCTCCATTCTGGATAACTTTTCTGTAGTCGCAGTGTTATTAAGTTAAAAACGATGAGTAAATTTTTTCCCTTTTACCGAGAAAATTTGATTTCTGAGTTCATGCTGTCATCACTTATTTCATTTTCTGAAAAAGTCCGTCGACCCTGAGGAGAAGCCTTGAGCTCCACTTCTAAAATTCTTAGAGCCTCCTCAAGTTCCCTTACCACTTCGTTCATGGAAGGCCGCCGAGACGTCTGTCACAGCAAAAAAGTTTTTTTTTTTTTTAACATCATCTCTTTCCCAATATGCTTATTACAACCCCATCTCTGCCACTGCTCCCACTCAAGAAAACTGTTCAGGAGTTTCTTTAGATATTGTTACTGCTACTTCATCGAGAAAAAAAAAACAAAAGGTAGATAAACGAAGGAAGGGCAAAAAATGAAGAAGAAGATAAGAGCAGAAAATAAAACCTTGATTGAAACGCATCGCCAAGCAAGGTCTGCAAAAAGTTGCATGGAAGTGAAAGCTCCTGAAAGGTGAAGTTCAGGAGCTGTGAGAGTAGCCACGTCCTTCCTCTCCAAATGCTCCGCAGCCTGAGAAAACCTGGGAATTATTAGAAAACCCTAAAACATAGAAAAGCAAAGACGACACTTTGTCATACAAGAGTCTTATGCACAATATTCATTCCCGAAACACTCCAGTACTATTTAGTTACATCCAGCTTTGAGAGTATGAAAACTCACTCCTCGCTCCAAATGCTCCGCAAAGGCGGCGCTTTGTCATACAACAATTTTTTGCACAATATTCAATATTCGCAAAGACCCATTCGAGCTGTGAAAGTATGGAAACTTACCCATTCCCTAAGACTGACAGCCTGTCCTACAGACTCTCCTTCTCCACTGTTATTGTCCATCCAAATGGGTAGTCGGCCAGTGAGAAGCTCCAACATCACTATTCCGAAACCGTAGACGTCACTTTTTTCTGACAGCTGTTGTGAGGCATAGTATGCAGGATCCAGATAACCTGCCACTTATGTGCCACCTGTCACTACCGGTTTGCAGGGCTTTCAACAGTTTTAATGCATTGAAAAAGTATGGAACTATTACATGTGGTTATGTAAACGCACATTAATGCGTATGTAAGCGTTAAAAAAAAGGTATAATACAGGGTGACCAAATGTATAATTTCCATACTACGATTTTGCACATTAAAACTATGGGGCGACCAAGAATTTATTTGTCGGAAAAAATGTTAAATATAGGAAGTACCTGGTGTGCCTTTAACAATTGTGCTGATGTGAGAGGCAGGGTCGCCTGAGAGCTTTGCATCTACCTCCCGGATCTTCGAGAGTCCAAAATCCGCCACCTGTCAAGGGTATAATAGTGTAGTTAGGATAAGAGCACGGAGAAAATATGTCAGGATAGAGAATCAGATAAGGAAAGTATGTTAAGGGGGCGGTTTTCAGAAAAAGTGAAAGTCTTAGGGCATACCTTTGCATTTAACGATGCATCGAGAAGAATATTGGATGTCTTCACATCCCTGCATTTGCGAAAAGAAAAATACAACCACGGGATCGTCAACAAACATTAATCGAATTCCGATTGAAATCTGCGTTGGGATAGAATTTCCATAATTTTAACCAACCAAAACACACACATACACACAAACACACAAAAAAAAAAAAAAATCGCAAAAATTCTGGTCACATTTAACTTGCCTGTGAATGACAGGTGGCATTGCCCCGTGGTGAAGGTACTCCAAACCTCTTGCAGCCCCAATTGCAATTTGCAATCTTTGTTTCCACTGTAAATTATTCACCTTTTCCTTATCTGCAAATGATTCCAAACAACTTTTTGTCAAATTCCCTACACTATACCTTTCATCGCCGTTGGCGTTGGAAAACCAAATTCGAGAGCGGATATTTCCGGTCCGTAATCATAAAATAGTAATGACTACTTAATAATCCAGCAATGATTTAGTGATGTTTTGCCTAATTCCACTTTAGCATAATAATTTACTAACTCTCATAGCGATGAAGGAGTGCTCAGATCAGTAAAAGAAAGCAACAAATGAAACCAAACGGAATGGAACAGAACAGAACGGAACGGAAAGTAAAATCCTAACCTCGTAAATAATCGTGTAATGTTCCGTTTGGCATGTAATCGTAGACCAAAACCAAATGCCCAGCCTGGTCAGCAAATCCTCTTAAACCCAATAAATTTCGGTGATGTAAACGAGAAAGAAGCTCCACTTCGGCTCGAAATTCTCGTTCTCCCTGTTTTGATTGAACTGCTCGACGTTTTACTGCGACTTCGACACCATTTCCCACAAAACCGCGATATACTTCTCCAAAACCACCGCGGCCGACAACATTTGCTTCCGAAAATCCACTCGTCGCATTTTTTACTTCCTTATAGCTGAAAGTACGGGTGCTGTACAGTTCTGATCGCACGGAACGTGACAATTTCAGTGACAGTAAACCTGCATAGAGTTCAAAACATTTTTTGTTAAAAAAAGGTTTTTAGGAAGTGGGTTTTAGCGGAAACCACGAAAGGAGATAATTCATGCGACCACTTGACAGGAAGATGTCACTGTTTTAGGGAATGGAACTAACTGAATTGCAGAATCAGTATATTATTCATTCATTAAAATAATACAAATATATATTCCTCTCGAAATGTTTCGTTGGTGTTGATACTAAAGAGGTTATTACTAATTCGTTGTCTACAGGTGGGATTCTAAAAGTCGATTGGAATTGGGCAAAAAGCCAAGTGAAAACAGAAAAATATTTCGACAAAAGAGAGAAAGAAAGTAAGAGTTAAGAATCGAGAAATACTATCGTTTAATCCCTGCGTTTCAGTGAGGGTGTCTGTAGTTTCCAATAAGCTCTCCTTTTCGAGTTTTTGAGCGAGAAGAGTGGCTTTCTTAGCAGCTCTGTGTCGAGAGTATAAAAATATGACCAGTACAACCAAAAATCCTGCAGAAAGAAGTGTACCAGCGAGAGCTCCAATCCATACGCTCTGCAAAAAGTAAAGTAAATGAAGCAAAAAAATCCAGGAGTTATGTTCAAAATCAATCCAAACTTCGCTTTAAAAACCGGAGGGTACAGAACAGCCTTTCCTCTCCCTCTTTTCTCCCTCGACTATCTCTCCTCTCTTTTTTCTTTCCTTCTTTTCCTCTATTTCCCTTTCTTTTTTTGTGATTTTCGATTTCTTTGATCCACTTTTTCTTTTCTTTTTTCTCCTTCTTTTTCCTATTTCTCTCCTTTTTTGGTCCATTTTCTCGATTTACTTACCCGCCAAACGGTCGGCTTATCTTCTGATTCTGATTCTGATTGGACAACTGGAACTTCACTTTGTAAAGGAGTTGAAGTATTCAATGATGGTAAACGGATGCGAAAAACTTCCAGAGAACTTAAAAATGAATCTCTGCAAATAACCAAATTCCCAATTATCACGTAATGGCAACACAGAGTGTTACAAAAAAAAACCATAAATTTCTTCAACGCTCGTATTTATCACAGAATGTCGATACAGAGTATTGCAGAAAAGCAGTAATTTGGTTAAGAAAAAGCTCTCACCTTGTATATCCAAGATATGCTCCGAGACTGATAGTGATACTCATAATACCGGAAGGATTAGACATAACTGCACTCATAAACTCACGTGTAAGTATTTGCAGGATTTCTTCAAGTTTTCACACACAATATCTCACATTGCCTCTGTAAAAATTCTAAAGAGTATGATATTTAAAGAGCAGCTTGCCTAAAGGAAGACATATTTAGAAGAACTTTTTGCAGGGATACGGTTTCTTATAATGCGTTTACTACATTTTAAAGATATAGAAATGTAAAATGTACCGTGATAACGGTGAACTGACAACTATGGAACACGTTTTCTCACCTTTCAGGTTTCTGATACACGGCTCCGCAAACCCACATTTAGAATATGGGTCCAACATACTAAGCATTTGTTTTCCATCGATAGTAACATTCAGGAGTCGACTTCTCTGGAGAAAAAAAACCCAAACAAAAATATGCATTTTTTTACCATCAATGTTAGCGTTCAAAAGGCCACTTCTCTGTAGAGAAAAGGTTTAACAACCAGGTTTTAATGTGGGAAAAATGAGGCAAAGGATGCTCCGATATTCCTTGACTTCCTTTAGTTAACATACATACTACTTACTTGTTTCAAGTAAGTTAAGTCCATTCTCAGAAGTAAGAAATTTCTGAGCTCCTAAAGGCATTAAAATTGTAGTGTATTTCAGATAAAATAACAAAAACGAAAAGCCAAAAATGAAGAGCCTTAATGTTATGCTCAGTTGTGAAAGAGTTAGAATTCAAATGTCCCTATAAAATGTGCAGTTATCGCAATCGACATAAAGACCACTTTGGGGTCAAGTAATTAACATTTATTTGTAGAAGAAAAGGTAAAAAGAGACATACATTCCATTGCATCAACAGTTCAGCAAAACCTAAGCGAATGAGATGAGCCTGTCCAGGTGTCACTTGGAGAGAGTAGGTCAGAGGAAAAGCTGGGAAACTGGAATTAGTCTCCATCTCATATCCATTCACAGTAGAGCGTTTCACCTGCTTTGACAAACCACAAAAAAAAAGGTGTCAAAATTTTGTTTCCAAGTCCTCATTGTAATAGATATTCTCATGTCTAGAGCAAAAAAAGTAACATCAACTCTATGTTAAGAAAGAAAAAATGCTTCAAAATCCATTCTTAAATCGTTGCGGCAGTGGGATTTTGATGTCACCTGGTAAACTTCTTTCGGGTGAAAATCTGGAGTTATATTCACAGTCTTTGCGTTCCAGATGGGCGTGTCCTCAGCATTACTGTAAAGAACAGTCTCCAAAACATAAGTTTGCACCATCGGACTAAACAAACCATTGTCAGGTTTCCAGAAACGTCCAAGAGAGTCCTGAATAGTAGAATTAGCTCCACAAGAAATTCGGTGGAGAGTATCTGGAAAAAGGAAAAAAACAATTTCTCATTGGAGCATCCTCATTGTTCAGTCCGGTTGGGTACAAATGACTACATTAGAGACGTCCATTCTAATCCAAAACCTAGGTATCATTTTTGTGGGACTTCAACTTGTTGATATAACAGCGTAAGAAAGATAGATAGCAATACTATTTCACACTATTCAGTAGTCACTGTTTGTTTAACGCAATTGACAATGAAAATGGCAATCCAAAAGTTTTATTAAACCTATTAACTCAAAACCAGTTAATCAGTTCATCTATTTTCTGCTCTTGTAGGCCATTACAAGCTAAGGTTCCTTTTATTTTTGTTTTTTTGTTTGCAATGTATCCAGCTCACCTAATACAAGCTTTTCAGAAACATTTAATCCGTAAAATTTTGACGCGACGGGAAACACCTGCAAAGAATCAATGGCAAGATTATGTCTCCAACTAACCTTGCAAAAGATGTGTAGGAGAATAATGGCATAACCTTATGATCTTAAACGTGAGCAATAAGGACCACACTGTCGACAACACGTAAGTTATCCACACAAAGAGGTTTGTCATAATGAGCAAGAGAAAAAAAGTCAAGAAAGTCCATTCTAAGTGTATTCTAATTCTCACCTCAATTCCACTGATCATTGGGTCTCCAATTGAACCCCGACTTAAGGAGATATCGAGGGTTCCATCTGTCACTGGAACCAAAAATTCTTTTCTTTCGCCTTGCATTACTTTGGCCACATTGAAATTTTCCAGAACAACAATTTCTTCTAAGATCACATCGAATGACCGTAAATTCACATCCCGATACAAAATTTCTGCAAAGTAGAGTCGTACCCAATAGTAGCCCTTCGCAGAAACCTGCGTTTCTATGTCTCAAATCAGTTCGATACAAATGCTTTCTTCTGGATGAAGCATTTTGTTCTGTTCCGGTTCAATTCCAATTTGAAACCAGACTTCATCAGTTCCATTGTCTACATCTTGACCTAAGAACGAAAAGAAATCATTCAGCACAATATAATTCAATCATTTGTGATAAGTCACCAAATTGGGTCAGCAGATTCGAACCCACATTACCCGAATAGCATAAGTGTTGATTTTCCCCTCTCGGTTGTCAAAAATCCGAACACTCCGATAGACATTTCTGGAAAAAGTTTCGTTTGCATTCTCTAATGCCACATTATTTAGAATACTAATTGTCTTCCCATGATTGTTGAGGTCGGTGTCTGCTGTCCATGTGATGTTTTGACCTTCGAAATTACTTTTGAACGTCGGCCCACCGCAATTAATGTAGAGAGCTGAAAATTGGCAAAAACAATGCACCGCAGAACACAATTAATGTGGATTGTCTAAGCAAGATTATACTTGTCTTGTCATTGTTAATCCAAACTGATGTTTGGTAAAAATCTCCTGGAGGGGGTGCATTCAGCCTTCCTACAAAACAGAATCACCTAAGACGTCTTAAATAGAACTAGTTCACAAACAACGTTGACCACTCTAATGGCGGTTAAGGCGGAGGGAGAGGGAGAGGGAGAGGTAGAGGCAACACAACCAATTGGCACCTATAATCAATCTCGGGTCAGAAATGACGGAGAAAACAGAAAGATAAGGCCTTGACAAGAGGAGCTTATTGTAATGCAGAATAAAAAACATCAAATGTTGCAAACAATATGTAAACCAGATAGCAAATGCATGAACCGTGATATGCCGCTACTCCGAAAGTTTACCGTTCCCCGTTATTACCTAGGACTTACTATGCCAAATTGTGTATGCAAAAATGCAAAATAAACATATGTTGACGTTTGTTTCCTTTTGATTCTCTATTAAAAATTCCTTTGGTCCACAATTAAAGTCTGTGTAGGATGTACAGTCGAAACTGAAATAATAATTACATATAAACTAAACTATTATAATATAAACGGCGTAGCTCCAATCAAAAAGTATCAGAAAACCAATGTGCAAAGTTAAGTATGATTTAAAAAAAAAAAAAAAAATGGTTCAATTTCGGCTATAGTTATACAATTATTTACACTGCTGGTTCGAGTAGCATTGAACAAGTGATAATACGACAAAAATATGACATTAAAAATCCTACATTTACATACACCTTCAAAAGCTCAAGATTGGATGTTAAAATCCTAACACTGTCAATCGGATTCTTAAAAAATTAAAAGAATTGGGATGATGTCATATTTATAAACGACAAAACCAAAAACTCTACTTTTCTCAATGAAATAGAAAAAAATAAATGAACGAGTTTGAAATTTTACATATCTGGAATGTGTCTTTCATTAATAACCAGCCAGATGCAAAGGCAAGACAGGCTCATGATTTAAGAGAGGGAGAGGGAGAGGGAGAGGGAGAGAGAGGAAGGGGGGAGAGGAGAGGGAGAGGGGGAGGAGGGAGAGAGCGAGGAGAGGGAGGAGAGGAGAGCGAGGAGAGGGAGAGGGAGAGAGTGAGGAGGGAGGGAGAGAGAGGAGAGGTGAGAGGAGAGGAGAGGGAGAGGAGGAAAGGAGAGGGAGGGAGGGAGGGAAGATGTAATGGTGTTGGGGGGGAAGATTGAATGGAATGGTGGAAGGGCATGTGAAATGGAAGAAAGAATGGAGAATGGACAGCATGGACAAATGGAATGGAATATGAAATGGAATGGAATCCTATGATGGAGAGACAATGTCACACCTCAGGCTGGCCGACTTAAAGAGAGAGGTCACGAGTCATTCTGGCTTTCTTGGGCCAAAACAGAGAGATACGCAAAGAGATACGTTATTATTATACTGTACTGTAGAGTAGTACAGTACCGTACAGTAAAATCGTAGAGTACATAATTGTACTTTGCGACAAAATTGCAATTGGAGTGTACACAATTCCATAAGTGGGTCGACAAGCTGGCAGTCTGGCATATACGCAGCCAAAGAGGACCGTACACTATTCGTAGATACTGTACTGTACTGTACTGTACTATACTGTACAGTACTGTCCTGCAGTGAAGCCGAAACCCCTGCGACAAGCTCCTGACTGTCCAGATGAAAATTAGACGGCCAGGATGTATGTTTCACTGATTCCGTGGCCGATGTCCAAATGAACATCGGCGTGCGTCACGCCCATCGCTAACTGACAAATTACGTGATTTGTCAGATACATTTGCGTCAGCCTCTTTTCAGTTTTTGGCCATTCGCATAAAAACATTGGCTGATGACAGATTTGCAGTGACGGTGCCGAGTTGGGATCCGCGTCTCATGTTTTGGTTATTTTTTTTAAATTAAACGAAGGTGGTCCCTCATGACACAATTATGCTGCTGGCCATTCACAATTCTCCGCGTAGCTGGGAGAAACAAAACGGAAAAGAAACTTGGAAAGGACAAAGATATGTGAGTTTTTCTTTTTTGTCCGCCTGTTTACGAGACGCAATCTTTTTCTTTTTGTGTATCCTTTTCGTTGTCCCCATAGATTCCGTGCGCGATAAATTAACAGGTCCATCCGATTCCCCGCGGCTGTCCCAATCATTGAGATTTTGCAGGTGAATGGAACTGTCGTACTATTTTTAGCAATGAGCCAAAAGGTTGGGGCCATTGTAGGACGCGTGTCACAATTTTGGTCATTCACAGTCCACCTCGCCATCACAAACAGTCGAGGTGAAACACGAAAAGAAGAAAAACACGTGAAAAAAACTTTTTTCCTAGGCAGGTTTACGAGTCATAATTTTTTGTGGGGATCAATTCTCAAATTGGAGGAGTCCAATTTCTATTTTTTCGACGGCGAAACTATTATCAGAATTTTCACGGGCAACTTTAGTTATATCCTGTTTTATTTTTCTTTACCAGCGAGTACACGTGCGAGGAATTGAAAGATCCAGTATTTTAGGCAGTTGGGCTAATGAGCTTTCACGGTCGGTTTTTGTAGGTCGTCGCAGTGAGCTTTTTCACTTTTTGACCCAAAACATGGTATTTTACTACTTTTGACCCTATGTTGCAAAAATAGAAACACTACACGCAACTGAGATGAATACGCTAGGAATACGACAGAAATACGTTTGCATATGGTACGATGTAGGCTCAAACCGTGTACGGTGTAGAAAACCGTCATGTCACCTGGAGGCGTGAATAAACTTTTAAACGAACTTAGGCTAATCGCCATTGTCAAAAAAGCCCTCCATTACGGCTAAAACCAAAACAGTTTACCAATCAAATTTTATTTTTTGCCTCCAGTATTGCACACGACAGGCTTAACTCGAAACCCTAAAACTACTTCAAGTAGTCCAACCTGACATGTATTTTTGTGATGCTGTCAGCCACGTCGTGACGGTTGATGACCTAATCGGGTTGGGAACGCGAAACCACTATACGGCACATTGCGCATCGCTATTAGAGTTGTTGAATTATTATCGTTTATTTTTTATCAACTTTCATAAATTTAAATTATGTTATGTAACGTAGCTCTACTTACGTGGGTCACTTAATTTTTTAACTCTAAGGGTATGTCCCCATGTACTTGTAACTTAGCGAATTTACTTTGTATTTTAGCGCGGATCCGCCGAACCCGGTTTTCAAGTGTCCCTATGTCTGTAACGACAAAATCGTAACTTACGCTTGTGACAATTGTATGCGTCAACAATACCTGTGACGGTTGTCAACATCTACAATATGTGGTCGCACGTTATTTTTTGGAATTGCTTGTGACGTCCCATGTCTTACGTGACAGTGTAGACGTACCGCCTTCCAGCCTGTGTCGTTTCACGGTTGAAGACGAGGCGCTTTGCATTTGCGTCTCCTATCCGGTCGACGTGAAATGGCATCGAAATTTTAAGACCCCTGCAAAAAAGAAATCTGAACTGGATGAAAACGGACAAAACCAAACAAATTGTGTACTTTTCTTCGTCGTATTTCAACGCAAACGGACAAAACATAGCGAATTCAATACTCTTCTTTATCCTTGGAAATCGTATGAAAATTTTCGAAAATTACGGCACGTGCGAATATATGTTCCTATTTTTTTATCGAAAACACCTAGTTTTAAAACACATCGCGCATGTGTTTTACACGTAAGGTTGAAGATGACGTTTTTTGTCGTGGAAGTGGGTCGAATGCAACCAGTATAGATTTTGGACGTGACGCACTGTTTTTAAACGAAAAACAAAAGGTTGCGTACCGCTTCGCATCGCATCGGTTCTCGATCGATACAATGGGAATGAATACTAGCTGGCGATCTATGAGATATATTGGAACAATGCACAAGACGACAAATTTTCATACATCATAAATTCGAGGATGACGCAAATTGTACTCTATGAATTTGCGATTCCTTCGTACGGTTGCAACTTAGGCAGTATGGCGCTAAGTTTTACAAGAAAACGACAGACAAAAAACCCTTACTTTTGCACATGGGGACATACCATAACGTATGAAATAAAACCATAATAATGATTCAACATTATAGCGTCGCGATAAGTTTGATATTCT
The DNA here is from genome assembly GCA_037447655.1 of Zygnema cylindricum. NCBI lineage: Eukaryota > Viridiplantae > Streptophyta > Zygnematophyceae > Zygnematales > Zygnemataceae > Zygnema > Zygnema cylindricum. Next base: position 6,882 of record JBBHKE010002987.1, on the reverse strand, counting down.
ATGTGTCGAATATCGAGTGGTCAAAGGGCTCGATATATTGCTCCGGGACCAGCAAAAAATTATGCGATATATTTGGTCGGAGTTCGTTTCCGTATAGATTTAGTACGGTAAATAGTGCGGTTAATCCAATTTCTTGTACGGCAGTCCAGACTTCCAATCTGTTCGAAACTCACTGAATCAGTATTGAACTAAAATTGCATAGATCTGCCCAATCTGTTCATGACATAGTTCAAAAGTAGGCGTTTTTATGGTAGGTCTTTGGTAGGCGCACAAAACTTGGCATTAAACTCGCGTAGAGTAGGCATACTGTATGGGTGTGTGCTGTGGACACTCTTGTACGGACGTACGAATCTGACGTATGATCGTAGTTTAGCGCACGCCGACGGACGAAATTTTTTAGCGAACTAAAACACGCGGACGTTCAAATTTGCAGACGCTAATATGATAGATAGTCCTTCCGTAAGTTGTGTTATGGGCTTTTCATGTGATCTTCTTAGATCGCTACTTTGATCAGTGACCGTCCGATCGTCTGAATCTGACGGTTTAAAAAAGTTTTACCTCAAAACTCACAGAAATTATTTTTTTTGTCCGATTTTTTTTCAAAATTTAGACATGACGTTTGATTCTCTATCGATCGATGTGCAACTCAACCCTGTAACTATTTTTTTTCATTTTTCGACCAATACAATATGGGTCTTAAGGGCATATTGTATGTTTTGCATACAATAGGCATATTGTATGGGCCTACTTTCACCTACTTTTGAACTATGGTTCATGAGCTTTCATTCTTGACTTTTTGGTGTTAAAGTCAGGGAAGTAGATGGTTATGCAACTAAAAAGGCCATTCTACAAACTGTCACTGTGCTTTATCTGCTCATAATTTGCATTTTCGCTTTTCATTTTGCTTTTCATTTTGCTTTTTATTTTTATTTTTTAAAATTTTCTGCCTTCGTTTTTCCCCCGCTGTTTGATTTTAGGGTTTAAAGGACGTTTAGCTCATGGCTGTTGTGAGCTATGACTTGTTTCAAATTAAGAGTAGACCTTTGGAAAAAGAAGGATACAGTTTATCATTTGATCGATACTATCGTTCACAACAATGTATATTCCCTCCTTGTCCTCCTTTTTTCATAAACGGTTTTATAAAACTGAATGAGCTCTCTAGTAGAAGGTTAAATATGCCAAACCACAGTGATTTTGAAGAAACCAAACAGAACAAAATTGCGATATGCTCTTTTCTTCCTTGTAACGGGATGGAAAGCTTACATTGGCGTTTAAGGACAGGAAAAAAAATTAATCCGCGGACAAGATTAGCGAAGCCGTTGAATAATTTGAAAATTTTGTTTGGATTAGGTTCACCTAGTTGTTTTTTAGAAGCAAAGAATGCAAAAGAACGGATTGTTGTTATACGCCAATCGTTAAAGGAGCGAGAAGAAAAGGTTGTGACGACAAAAAGAAATAAGTCTACAAAAAGAAAATTACCCTCTTTGACACTAAGTTTAGATGCGGCTGATGTGAATGTGGAGGAATTGAAGTATTTACTAGCTGCAACAGGTCAGAATTGCCATATGTTTCCTCAAAGAGGAGAAAATGGAGAAATCATACCTGTGGATTCTCAAAAGCTTCGACGTGCTCTTATCCACAGGTAAAGTTTTCTCGTTAAAAAAGTCGCTATCGTCTTGACTTGTCACACTTATTTTGCAATGAATTCTTGGCAATTTGAATCAGCGCTAGCATATTCCGAAAAAAGTTTCAATTGATCTCGGAACGTTTTCGGGTTTTTAGGGTTTTGAACCGGTTTTGAACAAATTGAAAAGATTTGAAGCGATTTTGAGCTACCCTTTAAAAACTAAACCATCTTTGACTTGACTTCAAACCAACTTCAAACGTATTCTTAACCATTCCGTAGGGCATGACTGTTTGTGTCTGTTACCATGCAGCACAGTTGTCGTGTCCGTATATGTGAGGGGTCTTGTTCCCAGTGATGACTACATGGAAAGGATTGATGATGATGTTGAGTTGGAGTCCCACCATCCCTCCCCAAAATCAGAAGCTTCTCCACCTCTTGAAAAATTTCATGGTTTATTGGAAACTTGGCAAAAAAAGAGACACGGTGAAAAGCGCCTCGTGGCTTTTGGGAGGGCAACGTCTGACACCACTCTCACAGCTTCCATTTATGACATTGCGGTAAGGTTTTTTTTCCTCTCTTTTCTTTTGTTTGTCTTTTAAGGAAAGAGAATAATAATAATGTATAAAAAACCATTGAAATATCTCAAACAACCAGACCCCATAAAGTATCCAAACACTAGAAACTAACTAGTAATGGCGTGTTTTCATAGTGTCACTGCTTTTAAAAGCTCAAGTTGTTCTATAATCATAAAAGCTTGTAGGTTTTGGAGTGTACAGGTGGCGCCATCTCTTCAAGGATTGGGTCTTGGGAAAATGGTGTTACAACGTATTGTCCGGTACGATTTCCTCTTTTCCATAACTTTGTTGACATTCTTTGAAGTAATAAGACAAAGCTTGAACATCTAATACTTAATTCCTGCTATTAAGGACTCATGTAAGGCGTTCAGAGCTTAGCGGTAACGAAAGCTTGTGAAAAACAATGTCATATGATGGTTTTTGTGGAAGTGCAGAGAATTAAGTTCGCGTGGAATTTTGGACATTGCGGCTCTTATGTCTGACAGTCAACGGTGAGATGGTGGAAGCTTTTGAAAGCCTGCCTTTTGCTCTTTCGAGGACTAAACCAGGCACACACCAATTACGTTCAACTTAGGCATTTATTTAATTTTGTTGATTATAGGTTGGGCAATTTTATGCGACACTTCATTTTATTGAGAGCCACTAGACGACTAGACGCTATAAGCTTTACCATGTACGAGTTATCACGCTGTTTGTTTATATTCTTCCATAATTTATTTCAGATCGTATGTTGCTTAGCGATCTCTCCTGTAGTGTTCTTTCCCAGATTTGTCACAAATCTTTTATCCTGTTAGTGCATTTCTTTCGTATTTTATTTATCACTTGCGTTTCAAGCTCTAAATTTTTTGTTGTGATTTCTTTTCGGCCTCAAAATTACCTTACTAACTTACCCTGCATGTCCCGCATGTCCTTTTTTTGGGTTTTTTTCAGTCCATTTTTTGTAAGGCATGGCTTTCGACCCGACATCACCGGTGCCGCTACAATGATGTATGTGACGACTACATCAACAGATGAGACAAACGAGTCCGAATGGGCTTCTTTTGGTAGTAAAGCATTAATCCTACCTCCACCATTAGAGGTGCCGTTTCCATTAAGACGTCCGTTGGGTGAACCGAAGAAGTTTGTGCAAGTGACGTGGAAATCCCGGCGAGGATTAAAGGCAAATAGTTAAGGCTTATTTTTAAGAGTGTCACAGAAAGACACACAAACTAGTAGGAGCCGGCTTCTTATCGCATGGTGATCGACAAATTAGGAAATAGAAAGCTCTAGAGCTTGGAGAGGTAGGCACACTCTGAAGAATGTAGGATTCGTATTTTGCGTGGGAAGGTTTCTGAGGACTAGGACAATAACTTAGGTAAGAGTCTATGTTGTATAAATATTTTGGTACGAGTACTTGGTAGGGTTTTTTATTTGATTTGCAAATACTATAAAGAGTTCACTTAATTCACATGACAAATTCTTGGTGATTTGTGCGTCTAAAATCGATGTTTTATTGAGAATTGTGTGATCAATACTTAGCACCAGCTTTATTTTTTCACTTATCCTCATTCACAAGCTGATTTTTCATTGCTTGCCTTCACAATCACGTCCCAATTTTGTGGATTTCTCAGGCATAAGGCAGGCAAAAGCAATTAAAGCCAATCAAGGCACGCCCACTCGTCTCAATTTTACATAGAATCAAGGTGTAGATAAGCCACCATTTTCTTGGTAGCTACAGGACTTCTTTATATTTATAAACTTTTACTTTAACATTTGAAAATTATAAGGCGGCAACGAGAAAATCTTCAGCCGTACCAGAAAAAAGAAAATACCACAGTACAATTTGCGTTGTCTTGAAACTTTAAATGTAAGACAGTTTGTCGTCTTACGCGTTTCGACCCACTTTCGCGTCACTCCAGCGCATCTTCAGACTGTGTATCTTCAGACTTCTACTGAAATCACCTCATGAGGTCAAGTAACAAGTTATAAACGAATAGGACGACGTTGTGCCACGCGTCACGCGCTTTTGAAAACTTTTTTGCAGTATGTGGAGTACCAAAAAAAAACCCACTGTCCGTTCCCAGCCTGTACGTACTTTTTTCCGTGCAAGGGCCGTGGAAGGGTCTCGAGCAACGGATGCCATTTCGCAAAAGCGAAGTCTTTGAAGGCGCCTCTTTCTCTCTCCCTCTCCCACTACCGCGTCTATCTCACAATTCTTAGAATAAAACACGACAATAATGGTATTAAATGAAAGATATCTAAAAAATATTGCTTTTGACTATCTTTGGGCATACTCTGATGGCAAGTAGAGTGAGAAAAGACGAAAAACAAAATTGGGAAACCATGGTGGAAAGTTTTGTAACTAGTGACGTCGACGCTATCACAAGTGAGCATGACGTCAAAATGTCACAAACCCTAGACATCTACAATGTCACAAGAAACTACACCGCTAGTCGTTATTAATGTTGAAAAAAAAGCGTAAACGCTAATTTAGTGTTAATAACGCTAATTTGTGATTTTGTGTCAAAAAAAATTTGCATTAACATCAATTTGGCTCTTAACGCCAATTTGTCTGTCAACTTAGCAGAAGTGTCAACTAAGCAGAAGTGTCAACTTAGCAGAAGTGTAGGCTGACCTGTCATCACTACTATTTCAAGTGCAGGTGGACTATCCTGACACCAGTTTTCGCCAGGATACGTACTTGTGGGGTTTGAAAATCGTACGAAACATGTAAATTAGAGTGAAATTTACGCTATTTTATGCTTTATAATTGTAGTGTTCCGCTCTTTTCGGCGGCTAACCAGTTGTGAAATTTAAAATAACATGCGAAACGTACTTAATGCTGTAGAGATGAGATTTTACGTGGACGTCATGTACGGAAATGAGCTTCTCGTACATCACACTAATTTCGACGAACGTAATATAAAATGGCTAACACTAAATACATACTTTCCATATTAGCGTTAATTTTATTTTAATGTTAACAACACTAATTTATGATTTTGGGCCCGAAAAATGCAGGGACAAAATTAGAGTTATCAACACTAATAAATATTAGGGGTATAAAAGTCTACAACCGTCGCTTTTTTGTGAACGTCGTCAATAGTTGCGAGTTCTGTAGTCGTCTACAACCGTCACAAAAAAACAACGATTTTGTTGCCGAACAGTGGAACACTTTGAAAAGTACAGTATGGTATTGTATTACAAATAATCTTCGCTAAAAAACAAAGTAACAAAACTGAGTTTCGGCTACATGGGAAGATGCCTTAAGGCTGGTACTATGTAAAAGTGCAAAAATAGTAACCCACAACACATTATAATGCACAACGGAAAGACTTCATGGATCTCCCCGTAGCAACAGCAAGAGTACACAACACTCACAGATAAAGGTCAAGCTTTATTAATCGGGAGGAAGATTACAAGTTGACAGCTCACTGCAAAGGTCTACTCAAAGAGTCTGTCTTTTTACTACGTCTGCTCCACTATTTTAACTAACTAGCTGTTAGTCAACCTAATACTGTACAAGGGTACACGTGGACCTTCACGGTCAACCGAGATCTATCCAAAATATCTTTCTAGAACTATACAGTTAAATCTACATTTTGCGGCGTTGCTATACTGCCACGCTGCGTTGCTATGCTGCGCTATGCTAATCTACTAAGTTGCTATGCTACTATGTTGCGCTGGTCTGGAATCGCAGCTGCGCTGCTCTGCAACCGCAACTATAGCAGTCTGGTTTCTAGCCCTTAAGTACTCAACTCTGTAACCCTGTTACAGTGCCTCCCACTAAGGATTCAGCGTCCCGCTGAACCTAACTCACTCAGGGAAATTGAAGTTGACGGAGTATGCCGTATGTCTCCTCACGGTACTCCTCGAATTCCTGTCGCAAAAAGTAAAGTTGATTTTGGAGATGCTCACATCGAGTCTCAAGTAGCGCGATATGATGATCTGCCGCCACCAATCGTCTCTGAGTGATTCGCTCCTGCACTTGGTCCTCCCCTTCCTCCGGTACTGCTGGTGGTTTTGCGGGTGGCGGCGGAAAGACCGCCGGTGCTGATTCTTCGGGTACCGGAACTTAAGGGGACTCGGGTTCCTGAACTTGGTGTGCACTTTCCGCCACTTTATTAGTCGGCTCCCACCGATGTACCTTCGTTAATTTGAAGGAAACATGTTTCCTGGTAGCTCGGGCCTGTTGTAGAGCGTTCTTTCGGGCCAGATTGAGTGCCCGTACCTTGTTGAATTTTTTTGATTTAAAGGATATTTTCTAGGTCTTAATACATTAGTTTAAACAGGAAAAGTAAAGCGCAGGCAGCCTGCGTCCACCTCTTCCCTCTATCCCCCATACTTGTTGCAGTTATTGAAGGATAGAGAGGGTGGTGGAGCCATGGCTGCCTCAACTCCATAGATAGGACTTAAGAGTGACCTAAGTCACTCTCAACAAAAGGTTGAGTCTGGCAAGACTCGAACCTCCGACCGGCAAAGCGCGGCGTAGCCGTCAGCTCTAACCGGTCTGTCGTAGAAGTTCGTTATAGTTCATGGGGTACGATATTTATTTAAACATTGAGTAGAACATTAATCTGAAACTCTGAGACCTCCATAAGTCCTCAGAGTGGACAGCTTCCAAGAAGCCTCTAGGATAATCCTGACCCCTTTGTGTTTAAGCAAAAATAACTGCCACCCTGGCAGACAAAAACTCTGACC